>KZ063663.1:24606-38971 GCA_002091835.1 Anopheles maculatus
GTAGTAGTAGTAGTAGTAGCAGCAGCAGCAGCAGAGGTCGATGGGATCAGCTTGTCATTTCCATGGATGTTGGTTTTGGAAGTGAGACGAGATGAGCGGTGAGCGTGAGAAAAGTAGCATTTTTGAGGAGGACATCGAAAATCGTTCACCCTCGAAGATGCAATGCTTATTGTGTGGGGTAGCTAGTGGGATCGTAGGGTACATGAACGACCACCACACATTGTGCATCGATCGACAGTATAAAAGCATCGCGAACGGTTTCACAAATGAGTCACGCCACAAAGCGAACGTGAGTTTCGCCGTGTCGTGAATTGACGTGATGATGTGTTTGTGCGTGTGTGCGTAGTGAGATGAGATGACAACACCGGAACATGAGTTTGCTCTTGGTGAAATGGTAGAATATGAGAACATGGTGTGATATTTTTCTTGGTGCTGCATCGCATTACAAACGGTGCCGAAAAAGGTTGAGGACAATATCCGAGATGTGTCAGTTGGTTAGGAAACTGTGATTCGGCGTGGCTAGGAAACAAAGAATGTTAAACGGGTTAACTACAGGGCAGAAAACGTCCGTTCAATGGGTAACACAGTGCCTACAGGAGGGTAAATCAGCAAGCGCAAGCAAGCAAGCAAGAGAGAGTGAGCGAGAGTACGCGTGCGGGTTCGGCCAGGGGAGAAAGGGGAGAACATGAATGAGATGAAAATCTGCCTCGCCCGATAAAATAAATCAATGATGTAAAACGCGCATACCGACCCACAGCCAGTCCCAGTAGGCGATGATAGTCTCTGGATATTTTCAGTGAGAGCCAAGAGAGTGTGGCTGGTCCAACACCGTAGGTGATGATAGTGAAATGAGCACGAACCAGAGCGCGTCTCAAATTCACCAGTGCACCCCGCGCCAACAGTGGGATCTACCTGTGGTTCCGCGGTTCCATGCGAGCCGTACGGTCTTTGCTGCGAAGCGAATATAGCACGGCGCACGCTAGCTAGCTCCCTGTCGCTTTCGGCCGACCGTGTGTTTGCTTTTGCGGTGGAATTTTTTTTCCACTTGCGTGAGCTGAGCCTTGTGTGCATGGCGAATGATGAGAACCGGCCACCGACTGGAGGAACACTGGAGCCGTTGCCTGTGTGTTTGTGTTTCGTCCCTAAAGCGCTACACGAGCCACTATCCCGATCTCACTTCTGACGATCGAGGATAGATGAAACGATCGACTCAAACCACAAAAATTGGGAGGTCTTTCCACTTACGTATTAATTGTTCCGTAGAGCATGTAGTTGCCTTAAAGTGCAAAATAGTACGCCTGTAGAGAGGTTTTAACGGAAAAATGCGTACAACTGTATTGAACAGGACAACAAATAGCAAAAATCATGTTCCTCAGTATGGCAACAATCCTCATAAATCCTTAACCATTAGCCATTCGCAGCTACAAGTGTCTTCTAGGATGTTCAAATTCGTGCTCATTCGTGCAGTTTAGTTATCTTTAAACGATTGTAGTCCAGAGATACTCAAAGCTAATAATGTTTTTTTTTTTCTTATAATTGTTTTGTTCTAGGACCCCTGCCATGGGTTGTGCTGTATTGATGAAGCAAGGCTTCGTATATAAATGTGATAAACAACGCACCATGGACGTCTTGTTTGAAGCATGTGGTTAATTTAGAAATGGCAACAAATTAGAGCAAAGCATGAACCTCGAAAATGTACATGAAACAACGAGTACACATAACCTGAGTGTTATGAGGCTACAGGAAGCAAGCTGTTTTGCTGTTTAGCAGTGTTTGGCTGTATCACCGCATAGCGTAAAAATCCGGATCTTTGCAGCAAATCGAAATTGGGACAGCCCCATCCACAGCCCTCAGGATCGCTTTGGCCGTGTAAGTAAGTTTGTACTGAATCCATCAATTGCAATATTCTTTTTGGGCGGCGGCAAAGTATGAAATTTTGAACAAACGATCACAAACAGCCCTAACTTTGCACATGTAAGCTCTCTTGCCATGCATTTTCACGCTGCATAGATGAATTTACTTCTTTTGCTGCATGCTGTTCATCCCAATAACGTTTTCATTCTTTTATTCTAAGCAGCTGGATAATTTTTTAACAAAATCACCTTTAAATCTTAGGTCCTTCCAGTGCTACTGTTGACCCGTTTGCTACCCAGGTGCCCCAGGGCGCTACCAATGTTCCTGGAACGTGTTGTTAGTTGAAGCTGAAGTTGGTTTGCCTACTTGGCATTGAAGCACGTTAACGCGGATGGACTGGACTGCCAAAAATCCGGTGGCGGTAAGTCTTTTGTCGATTAAACCAATGGCAAAGTCAAAAACGATGTGAGAAAGTATGATGCAATTCTACGGTACTACGAATTACCTACCTAAAACTTAAGATAGAACGTAAACCATTGCGATTTTCGTAGGCTTTACAGAACATAGGATACAATTTGAAGTAAATTCGTACAAATGATCTAGTTTTTTTTTCGTATCAAATGATAGCAGTACACATTAAATGTTAGCGAGGGAACATTTGAGCAAATAGTCATCTATTAGGATTCGTACATAGAGTCAAAGATACTGTTGTGAATTTAACAAATACTGCTGCTGCGTAACTCTCATCCGATGAACACATCAAGACTGAATGGAAGCATCTCTTTAATTTTTCAAATCAATTCCGTTATCAATACATTGCAACATGATGGTACGTTTCTTCCCTAAACTCGCACTAACTCCGGTTCATCAATCAATTTCTCTCGACCAGTTCTTTGCAGGTTTCGGTCACGAATGAAACGTATTTTTCCATTCTCAAAATCTATGGGAAGACACTGGGGAAGCCATTTACTTAAGGAAGAATGTGTGCGTGAGAAAGTTCTTCACACATAAAAAGTGATGCGCCAGCAGTTTGATCGTCAACCAGCAAGCATACGCATTCTGGTATTTGAATTCCATTTTATTGAACAAACAGTTAATAACTGCTTAAGTTATTAACTGCTTTTTAAACTTGATCGCTACCTCAAAGCGCGTCCTCAAGGGTGTATGGTGCTGTTTAATACTACTGGGACAACTTTCGTTTCGTTTACCAACGTGGTCTTGTATTGATCTCTTAGTTATCATGTAATTAATCCAATCGACAGGGACCAGACTTAGCTGGTTTGATCTAATCATTCGGGTGGCAATATCATCAGGATCAACCTCGGACGAATAGATGGAAACCTACGGCTTGTTCTTATGGACAGCGAAGTAATCTCCACTATAAGTTCCCGTCAAATCTTCTGGAAACAGATTCTTCGGGATCGCAGCTCCACTCTTTCGGTATACCAGCCGAATGGACTCTCCCGCTTCTGTAGGTGGCATTTAAGTTGGTTCGATAACCTCGTCAGCATCGTGTTGGGGGCCTAGACCCCAGATGCGGCAAACCAAAACTCCAGCAACATACAATAAGATTCTACGTCCGCAGTCCGCCATCGTCGGAGGTTTTAAGCTTTACAACGCGCGCTTTTACAACGCGCGCTTTTACAACAAAATGGTGGGCGATTAGGGATTACTGAACGAGCAATGCTACGCAAAGAGTTTCTGTTTTTTACTGCAGTCAAACGCTGCGGATTTACGCACATTTGCTGCCGAATCAATTCAAACAGTCCCTTACTTGCTATAAAGGCCGTGTATTTTCTGCTTTCTTCCTTTATCGATACGTGGAAGAAACCGTTCTTTAGATCCATCACTGAGAACCACCTTGCCGCCTGAAGTTTCAGCAAAACATCGTCGATCACGGGAATTGGGAAAACGTCTTTAAGAACCATAGCGTTTAGCTTACGAAAGTCCATCCTTCTTCGTGACCACTACCACCCGACTAGCGAAGTTTGAGGTCGACACGCGCACGATTCCGCTTTTAATCCACTCGTCTACCTGTTCGTTTACTGCTTGTTGTTCTGGGAACGCTAGCCTACTAGGCGTTTGACGAAACGGTATTATCGGACCGTCTGGAACTATTTCTAACTCAACGGGGCAGATTTCTTCGTTTATCAGGTTGTCCTTTTTCTTCTTGTGGAAGTTGCCAATTAACTCCTCTATTTCTCCCTTGTACGTCGGATGCACCGTGATTTCTCTAACGTCGGTTATCTGAAAAGTATTGGCACACAACACTTCACTGTGGTTCTCTTCTTCTTTCACTCGGGGTTGTAGTTCAACACCGTCTTTTGTGACTTTTGCGTCCATAGCACTCAGTGCATCTCTTCCCAAAATTGCGTCATAGTTCATACTACCGTCCGGGACTACATAGAAACACAACACTGGATATTTCTGGCTGTCGATTTGCACTTCTGCTAAAACACGCCCCAATGCCTTGACTCTATTTCCCCCGAAACCGACTCTAAAAGCAATAGGCCACCGATGTTTTGTCTCGCTCTGTCCGACAGTAAACACAACTCGCTGCCGGTGTCAAACAGCGTGGTTAACGTGCATTGTCCTATGCGCATGACGATGGTTCCTACGTTTTCACCAGAAATGTGGAGAGTGTTGCTGGGGTCTTTATCGTACTTTTTCGGACAGTTTCTTATCACATGCCCCCATTCTCCGCAGCTGTAGCACTTCGGACCTTTTGATCGGGCCTCACAGTCCCTCACGCGATGTCCGGGTACACCACAATTGTAGCACACGGTAGCCTTTCGCGCACTGGCTATTGTTGTTGGTTTTAGCTCCACACTGCAGTCTTTCGTTCCGGGAACTTTCGCCTTCTGCGCAGCACGTTCTAACAGGTTGAGTTTCGTTTTCAACTCCTGTATGGTCTGTGCTTCGTATAGAGATGCCCGCACGTGTTTATCGGTAGTTACACCGTCGGCGATGTATACACAAATGCTGCGTTCATCTAAATCTATCGCCTTAGCCACTCGTTGCATCGCATACACAAACTCTAACATACTTTGACTCTAACATAACTCTAACATATAACTCTAACATACGTCTTTTTTTATTCGGCGTGATGCAAGTTCGCGGTGAACGTCTCCGGGTCGTACCAATCCCAGCAACAAGGGCGATAGAGAAACTCATCCTCTGGTTTGATCCGATAAGTGGCTGCGGTGTGCAGATCGGGGTTGTCCTTTTTGTTCTGGGGAGACTTATCCGCGATTGATGCTCAAGGGTTGATCTTTGGCGAAGAACTTGGACAGCTATTCGGAAACTTGTTCACCAAAACTGTGTCACAACACTTTTGAAACGTTTAGCCACTTTTTAGGTCCCGAAGCGGGCGCCAGTTAAAACTTAAGGGTTTTGTGTTTTAGAGCGTCACGTCACGTCAGCGTCACGTGGAGCGACTTATAGAAGATGGTTTTTTCTGGTTTTTATTTATTTTTTTTTATCTATCAGGTTTTATAACCTGGGGAGTATGGTCTCAGAAAACTCAAATCGCCTGACAGCAGTATCTTCCTATTGGTCAGATCCGTGCTGATCAGGTGAGACCTAGTCACAATTGACAAGAAGCAGCATACTATGTTAGGCATATGATGTCCGAGCTCTTCTCGTATTTTCTCATATACCTTTGCATTTCTGCATTTGCATCTTGTAGTGTCATGTGATTTACTCACCAGGACACTGGCTGGTTTAGGAGGTGTAGTAAAGACCTTAACCAATCGTGTGCTACTTATGTAGTCTAGTCCACTATAGTATGACACCCATCTGGTTATTGTCTCCACCACATCACTTTCAACGAGCCCACCTTCAGATTTCCTGCGTTTAACTACGATCTCCTTATCTGATGTACTAGGCACTTCTGGTGCTGATGCAATAGATATGTTAGCAACGTCTAAGAACGGTTCATCTGCTTCAGGTGGGCTCGAGATTAGTTTTTTCCTACCGTTGAGTCACTATCAGAGCCATACACTGAAACATTCTCAGGAACAGTTTTAATGCCTGAGGTCTGTATGGCGCGCAATGCTTGATATGAAGGAATGCTGCGCTGCACAGCTTCATAGCGATCTACTAAACGTCTAGCTGAGTGCTCAGCAGGGACCCCACCCGTTGCGTATTTGCACAGACTCTCATATAAAGCAGCATCAAATGGCTTGCCTGAAGCTACATACTGCTTGTATGTCTTGGTTATTATTTGGTCGCGCACCTTTGCATCCGTCATGTTACGGGTTGCACAAACTGCTGCAACTACAGCAACCGCACATACCGAGTCATTGAGGTAATGACCTCCACTCTGGCAGCTCTGTGACAAAGTCACAAGTGTAGCTCCCCGCTTGTCTCCATCAAGTGTGGGGTGGATCAGCTCTCCAAGCTCAACTACATTGTTCTTAGAGAATATGGCCCCGCACAATGGTGTCATCAGTACGAGCTCATCGATGATGCATAACTGGATGGCATTGGCGAAGGTGGACTAAGCAAGCAGGCTGGCTTGCTTCATAGTGAGCAACAGTGTGTTCTGTACTACAGTAGGCTTCGCCAGTGGAGACTCTGCATTCTTAAATGATGCAATGTACACAGTTGTCAGTGTATTCTTGCCTTCTGCCTTCACAACAAATCGGAACTTCCACTTCTTGTCAGTTGTACCCTTCTTCACCTGACGTGAAGCAGGTTCGACTTCGTAGATTACCTTGACAGCAAACTCCAAGGCATAGCTAGTAGTTTCACGACCTATGGGTTCACCATAGTCATGCACTACCTTCTTGAACTCTGCTTCTAAGTCCTGGAAGTCGAACTGGACACCGGCATGGCGGTTACCAACTTCCTCAGAAGTGATGCCGAGTATGAAATACTCGTGTCCAGTTTCATGACCACGAATCTGGTCAATTGTTATGCCAACTGCATTGAACTCAGTAATTTCCTGAGCAGTCAATTTATGAGCTGTTATGAACTCCTCTGCAGTGGTATTCATGCTCGATGCCATTTAGATATTCGCCAATTGTGTTTATCACACTATGGAACTCCTTTGTGTATTCACTACTATTACTACTGTAATGATCTGATAATCTTTTGGATAAATCTTCAGCTGATTGTATCGATGTTAACGAACCACTCTCAGTGTAGTATGAAGTGTTTGATGACAGGATGTAAAGGTCAAATGTGTCCTCACGGTTTACCGACGTTGAGACAGGGTAGAATTCAGTGCAATTGCAGAACTTAAGCTGTACTGCTGATTGTATTTCACCTGTATGTTTGATGTAAAAATAAATTTTGTTTGGCGAGATAAAAGTCAGTGTCAAATTTAATGTTTGAAACATTTACTTTATGGCCTCTGCGTGCTGCTACAGCGAAAAGATCTCGCTTTGTTATTATCTCGTCAGCATTATAATTGCCTGATGCTTCTATGGCCGTCGATCTCCTTATCTGACGTACTAGGCACTTCTGGTGCTTTTTTTTTTAATATCACCGTTGAGTCACTATCAGAGCCATACACTGAAACATTCTCAGGAACAGTTTTAATGCCTGAGGTCTGTATGGCGCGCAATGCTTGATATGAAGGAATGCTGCGCTGCACAGCTTCATAGCGATCTACTAAACGTCTAGCTGAGTGCTCAGCAGGGACCCCACCCGTTGCGTATTTGCACAGACTCTCATATAAAGCAGCATCAAATGGCTTGCCTGAAGCTACATACTGCTTGTATGTCTTGGTTATTATTTGGTCGCGCACCTTTGCATCCGTCATGTTACGGGTTGCACAAACTGCTGCAACTACAGCAACCGCACATACCGAGTCATTGAGGTAATGACCTCCACTCTGGCAGCTCTGTGACAAAGTCACAAGTGTAGCTCCCCGCTTGTCTCCATCAAGTGTGGGGTGGATCAGCTCTCCAAGCTCAACTACATTGTTCTTAGAGAATATGGCCCCGCACAATGGTGTCATCAGTACGAGCTCATCGATGATGCATAACTGGATGGCATTGGCGAAGGTGGACTAAGCAAGCAGGCTGGCTTGCTTCATAGTGAGCAACAGTGTGTTCTGTACTACAGTAGGCTTCGCCAGTGGAGGCTCTGCATTCTTAAATGATGCAATGTACACAGTTGTCAGTGTATTCTTGCCTCCTGCCTTCACAACAAATCGGAACTTCCACTTCTTGTCAGTTGTACCCTTCTTCACCTGACGTGAAGCAGGTTCGACTTCGTAGATTACCTTGACAGCAAACTCCAAGGCATAGCTAGTAGTTTCACGACCTATGGGTTCACCATAGTCATGCACTACCTTCTTGAACTCTGCTTCTAAGTCCTGGAAGTCGAACTGGACACCGGCATGGCGGTTACCAACTTCCTCAGAAGTGATGCCGAGTATGAAATACTCGTGTCCAGTTTCATGACCACGAATCTGGTCAATTGTTATGCCAACTGCATTGAACTCAGTAATTTCCTGAGCAGTCAATTTATGAGCTGTTATGAACTCCTCTGCAGTGGTATTCATGCTCGATGCCATTTAGATATTCGCCAATTGTGTTTATCACACTATGGAACTCCTTTGTGTATTCACTACTATTACTACTGTAATGATCTGATAATCTTTTGGATAAATCTTCAGCTGATTGTATCGATGTTAACGAACCACTCTCAGTGTAGTATGAAGTGTTTGATGACAGGATGTAAAGGTCAAATGTGTCCTCACGGTTTACCGACGTTGAGACAGGGTAGAATTCAGTGCAATTGCAGAACTTAAGCTGTACTGCTGATTGTATTTCACCTGTATGTTTGATGTAAAAATAAATTTTGTTTGGCGAGATAAAAGTCAGTGTCAAATTTAATGTTTGAAACATTTACTTTATGGCCTCTGCGTGCTGCTACAGCGAAAAGATCTCGCTTTGTTATTATCTCGTCAGCATTATAATTGCCTGATGCTTCTATGGCCGTTATGAATATCTTATTTACATCTTCTTCTACAGAAATAGGATCATTCTCTTTGATATTATACGACACTAGGTATTGGGCTAACCTATGTAGCGACCTTGGCCGCTACGATTTAGCTCCTAGGCATAAGATACAGATGCCCATAGAGGCGGCTAAATTAGGGCGGCCAAAGGTTCAGCGGCTTAATAAACAGACGGCTGAGAGAGAAAGAGAGTAACGTAAGAGAATCGACGAAAGCAGAAAAAAGGGAGATGGCGCAAAAACGACGCGGCAATTCGGGTGTTGGCTCTCAAGGAGGAAAGAAGTGTAGATTGTGTGGAATAAAGTTAACCGTTATAAATCAAATAATAAATAGTTTTTCAAGGGTTGATCTTTGGCGAAGAACTTGGACAGCTATTCGGAAACTTGTTCACCAAAACTGTGTCACAACACTTTTGAAACGTTTAGCCACTTTTTAGGTCCCGAAGCGGGCGCCAGTTAAAACTTAAGGGTTTTGTGTTTTAGAGCGTCACGTCACGTCAGCGTCACGTGGAGCGACTTATAGAAGATGGTTTTTTCTGGTTTTTATTTATTTTTTTTTATCTATCAGGTTTTATAACCTGGGGAGTATGGTCTCAGAAAACTCAAATCGCCTGACAGCAGTATCTTCCTATTGGTCAGATCCGTGCTGATCAGGTGAGACCTAGTCACAATTGACAAGAAGCAGCATACTATGTTAGGCATATGATGTCCGAGCTCTTCTCGTATTTTCTCATATACCTTTGCATTTCTGCATTTGCATCTTGTAGTGTCATGTGATTTACTCACCAGGACACTGGCTGGTTTAGGAGGTGTAGTAAAGACCTTAACCAATCGTGTGCTACTTATGTAGTCTAGTCCACTATAGTATGACACCCATCTGGTTATTGTCTCCACCACATCACTTTCAACGAGCCCACCTTCAGATTTCCTGCGTTTAACTACGATCTCCTTATCTGATGTACTAGGCACTTCTGGTGCTGATGCAATAGATATGTTAGCAACGTCTAAGAACGGTTCATCTGCTTCAGGTGGGCTCGAGATTAGTTTTTTCCTACCGTTGAGTCACTATCAGAGCCATACACTGAAACATTCTCAGGAACAGTTTTAATGCCTGAGGTCTGTATGGCGCGCAATGCTTGATATGAAGGAATGCTGCGCTGCACAGCTTCATAGCGATCTACTAAACGTCTAGCTGAGTGCTCAGCAGGGACCCCACCCGTTGCGTATTTGCACAGACTCTCATATAAAGCAGCATCAAATGGCTTGCCTGAAGCTACATACTGCTTGTATGTCTTGGTTATTATTTGGTCGCGCACCTTTGCATCCGTCATGTTACGGGTTGCACAAACTGCTGCAACCACAGCAACCGCACATACCGAGTCATTGAGGTAATGACCTCCACTCTGGCAGCTCTGTGACAAAGTCACAAGTGTAGCTCCCCGCTTGTCTCCATCAAGTGTGGGGTGGATCAGCTCTCCAAGCTCAACTACATTGTTCTTAGAGAATATGGCCCCGCACAATGGTGTCATCAGTACGAGCTCATCGATGATGCATAACTGGATGGCATTGGCGAAGGTGGACTAAGCAAGCAGGCTGGCTTGCTTCATAGTGAGCAACAGTGTGTTCTGTACTACAGTAGGCTTCGCCAGTGGAGGCTCTGCATTCTTAAATGATGCAATGTACACAGTTGTCAGTGTATTCTTGCCTCCTGCCTTCACAACAAATCGGAACTTCCACTTCTTGTCAGTTGTACCCTTCTTCACCTGACGTGAAGCAGGTTCGACTTCGTAGATTACCTTGACAGCAAACTCCAAGGCATAGCTAGTAGTTTCACGACCTATGGGTTCACCATAGTCATGCACTACCTTCTTGAACTCTGCTTCTAAGTCCTGGAAGTCGAACTGGACACCGGCATGGCGGTTACCAACTTCCTCAGAAGTGATGCCGAGTATGAAATACTCGTGTCCAGTTTCATGACCACGAATCTGGTCAATTGTTATGCCAACTGCATTGAACTCAGTAATTTCCTGAGCAGTCAATTTATGAGCTGTTATGAACTCCTCTGCAGTGGTATTCATGCTCGATGCCATTTAGATATTCGCCAATTGTGTTTATCACACTATGGAACTCCTTTGTGTATTCACTACTATTACTACTGTAATGATCTGATAATCTTTTGGATAAATCTTCAGCTGATTGTATCGATGTTAACGAACCACTCTCAGTGTAGTATGAAGTGTTTGATGACAGGATGTAAAGGTCAAATGTGTCCTCACGGTTTACCGACGTTGAGACAGGGTAGAATTCAGTGCAATTGCAGAACTTAAGCTGTACTGCTGATTGTATTTCACCTGTATGTTTGATGTAAAAATAAATTTTGTTTGGCGAGATAAAAGTCAGTGTCAAATTTAATGTTTGAAACATTTACTTTATGGCCTCTGCGTGCTGCTACAGCGAAAAGATCTCGCTTTGTTATTATCTCGTCAGCATTATAATTGCCTGATGCTTCTATGGCCGTCGATCTCCTTATCTGACGTACTAGGCACTTCTGGTGCTTTTTTTTTTAATATCGAAGGTTTATTTAAGATTATAAACTCTTAAAATTAAACCCCCCCTCCTTCCCACTCCTTTTCCCGCGAGGGTTTATATGGAGTGGAATTCCTGTGTAATGCTCTTTTCCCGTGCATCAAGCACCTTGCTCTTTATTTTAATTATGCTTCTCGACTGTTCTTTCGCTTTAGTTAACGTCGCTTACGGATTTAATAATGACACGTTTCTGCCCCTAGGGCCTCTTCAGACGTCTAACCCTTTTTATCGCCCCGAAGTCTCTGCCTCCATAGAGGCCGCTTCTTCGGCAGCTGACAGGCCACCTGGTCTGTCCTGTCCGACAACACTGTCTTCGCTTCCCGTGATTGCACGGCTATTGTGGTTTCCGCTAACGTTTGCTTCTCGTTGTCGGGCTCTGAAGCGGGCTACTCTTGCGTTAATGGCAGCCCGTCGCGCAGCAGTTTCTGGAGATGGAGGTGGTGATGGGGGCCGCCCACCTCGCCGCTCTTCTCTTAGCCGAGCCGTCCGCTCGCGCCTGCGCTCGTTCCGCCTGTCGTTCCGAGCCCGTCGGACAGCGTCACGATCGGGCTGGGCAGCAGTTGGCGGTTGACTGCCTTGCTCGGTGAGACTGGCCCGCTCCTCGTTCCACTCCTGCTGCAGCGTGGAGGTAATTTGCTTGGCGGCTTCACAAACCTGGCTCCACTGCAGCGGACTCTGCAGCATGTGGCACACCAAGCTGTCCGGTGTCACAGGAGAAGCGGAGCCCTCGCCGAGAAACTGCTGCCGGACGTCTGCGAAGCGCGGGCACTCAAATACGGCGTGCTCGGCAGATTCAGGGACGCCTGGGCACCGCCGGCAGTCCGGGGACGACGTGAACCCCATGGTACACAAATATTCGTGGAAGAATCCATGCCCGGGTAGTATTTGTGACAGATGGAAGGTCACGTCTCCATGTTTCCGTGACTGCCATGCCCTCACATCCGGCAACACCCGATGCGTCCACCGGGTGAAGCGGCTGGCGTCCTCGCTGGCGGCATCCTCGTCCCACTGCCTCTGCCATTCGCTGAGGGTCCTCTCACGTTCTAAGCGTCGCACCACGCTGGCTGGTTCCACCCGGTCGATCTGGTGTATGCGGTGGTACACCCTGCTATCTTCCTCGATGATGCGGCATATCGGGATGACACCGGCTAGCAGCACAGCCGTGTCCCCCCTCACCGTCCGGAAGGCCCGACACACGCGAATCGCCGTCTTCCGCTGTACTCGGCGAACAAGCCTGCGGCATTGTTGCTTTTCCAAGCCTTCCGACCATACTGGGGCCCCGTAGCGAAGCATGGAGTCCGCTACGGCCGCCAGCAGGCGGGCTCGCGACGATTTTGGTCCGCTGTGGTTCGGCATGAGGCGCGTTACAGCTACGACGGGACCCCCTTCTCTCGGAGAGCCTCGGCGATGGTCTGCCACGACGCGCAATTGAATGCGTTGCGTACATCCAATGCTACCACCATCAGGCAGCGGTTGTCACGGTGGTTGGTCCTTCGGAAGGACATGGCCGTCCTCCCGGCCTGGACAACACGCTGGATCGCGCTGATGGTGGATCTCCCGCGTCGGAAGCCATATTGCTCATCCGAGAGACGTGGAGCGTTCGGCTCCTCCAGATGCTCGTTGAGACGGTTCAAAATCAGGCGCTCTAACACCTTGCCGAGTGCGTCCAGCATGCACAACGGCCGGTACGAAGAGCTTTCCCCGGGAGGTTTGCCAGGCTTTGGCAGCAGCACCAAGCGCTGTCTCTTCCATGGCGACGGAAACACGCCACGGTCGAGGCAGTCCTGGTACAAGCGGCGAAATACCTCCGGGTACTCCCTGATCGCCGTCTTTACGGCCACGTTGGGGATCCCGTCCAGTCCGGGCGCCTTCCTGGTAGCCATGTTGGCCACGATGTTGAGCAGCTCCTCGGTGGTAACGGGCGTCATCGTCAGCGGTTCACCGATGGGCTCATCCTCGTAGGCAGGCCAGCTTGCGGGCGGGTGAGTCGGGAAGAGGTCACCGGCGATGCGCTCCAGCACCGCCCGGTCGGTCTCTGGCGGCACGTAGCTACCGCGAAGTCGAGACATGACCGTCCGGTAACCCACCCCAAACTCATTCTCCTCGGCGAGTTCAACGAGCTCATCGAACTGGGCCCGCTTGCTGGCCCTGATGGCCTTCTCGACAGTCCGTCTCGCTGTCCGATGTTCGGCGGCGGCAAGGCTCCGCTCCTGAAGATCAACAGTCCTCAGCATCCGGTCACGGGCGGCTGCGCACGCCTCCCGTAAGCGCAAGAGCTCAGGGGTCCACCAGAAGAGGTCTCGATGGGGGTCTCTGTGCGACGTGGAGACCCTCGCCATCGTCGCGTCGCATGCCTTGAGCATGGCATCGACCATTCCCTCCTGGTTGACCGCGCGCTCAGGGAAACGTGCCTCCTGCAGGGCAGCCCGGAAAGCCTCCGGGGAAAACTGCTGAGTCTTCCATCTACGGCCAGCGTTACGCAAACGCTCCTGGCGGGTAGATGTGGACTGCTGCTGGTGTTGGCGACGCCGCTGACGATTCTGCTGCTGCTGCTGCTGCTGCTGCTGGTTCTGCCGCTGTTGTTGCTGCCTCTGCCGACGATGTTGATGCGGCTGAGTTGGAGGCCCGACGGTGAAGAAGATGTACCGATGGTCGGACGCCGAATAGTGCTGCATCGACGTGTCGGGAGCCACTGCCCAAGTGTCTAGACGCGCAATGGATGCACTCGCGAACGAGACATCCACGACACTTGGCGTGGCGACGCCGTTCCCGACAAACGTCGGAACTGAACCTCGGTTAAGAACTCGGAGTCCGAGCTGCTCGATAGTGTTGAGCAATTCTTCACCGCGCCTTGATGTCTGTTGGCTCCCCCATTTATCGTTCCAGGCGTTGAAATCGCCTGCTACAACGACGTGAGGATGGGGAATGGCCTCCAACTCCACGGCCTCCA
>KZ063664.1:26393-37292 GCA_002091835.1 Anopheles maculatus
TAATCCGTGCTGCTACGAAACGGAACGGAAACAAACGACGAAAGTCCACACTTTTTATAGCAACAAACACATAACACCGTTTAGAGCTTAGCGATCGATCTTTCCAGAGCGCTCCGGTTCTGATGTAGCGGTGTAGCTACAGATCTAGCTTTTCTGTGTGTGTGTCTTCGTTCTTCACCGTGCTCTGTACAACTCTACACCGAAACCCGGGTGGATCGTGGCCACTGTTACCGCTGCTGCGTCTACTGTTGCCAGTTGCTATTGTTGCGAACGATCGATCGCTCGATGCGTTGAAAATGGCCGATCAAGCGATCAAGCCAGGCAAACGGGCGAAGGGATTCGGAATATTTTTTAATTATATGCTTCGATAGACATTAATAGAATTAAATGGTAAGCGCATGTATTTCCGTGCAATGGCAGTGCCCGCACCAACACGCCGTGACTAATCTTGCCCGGGTCCCGTTCCTTGGATTCCTTTCTACCGGCCCGAATCTTCGCGTGTTCTATTTCTCAACCATCCAGCAAGTCACAATTGTAAAGGCTTTTGCGTTCCGAAAGGCTACGGCCAGTCGCTTTACCTTTTTGGCATCGCATTCCAGCCATCCGAAAACGATCGGAAAACCATCGTACACGGCAGGGGCGTGTGGTTTGTGTGGGTGGTTATGTGGCGTTTCCGTGGCCCAAGGGGCATAGCCCGTCCTCGACTCGGTTGTGGATTCAGCTCCGGATAAGATTAGTTTGAGCTTGCAGGCTCACCGGCCGTATGTTTGTTTTGCGCACCGAACCATAACTCCGGTCCCAGAATGGAGTCAACGAAACAAAAAAGAAAAACAAATGCTTTCTTTTTTGTTGCACACAGCCACAGTACGAGAGAGGTCTTTTCCCGACCGCTATGGCTTCGCTCGTTGGCGAATAGTGGCCGCGAATGTGCGAAAGAAATGCCACCCCAATGGTGGGGGAGCCGGACGGCGAAACTATGCCTGAATGCTGTTGCTGTTAATATGTTACATTTCGACCGCCATATCGACCTCCGACGATGAATCTCACCGGCAAGTCTCGCCGGCTGCAAAAGCTCCGCGCATTCAAATCCGGTCCGTTGGCCGGGTGGAATGTCTTTCCCGGGGATTGCACCCTCACATCCCTCGCTCCCTTCACTTTTCCCACACATACTCCGAGGTTGCGAGTGCTTCGGACGTGCCGAGATCTGGTGTGGGTGTGTGGGTACGATACATGTTTATTTATCGTTTTTTACTCGCCAACGACTGTTGCTGCCGCCTGTGCTCCCAATGCCACTGAGGGCGCTCCAATTTTTTTTTTTTTTTTTACATATATGCGCTGTGTACTGCTCCACCACTTTCTTCGCTACTCCGAGCTTCGCAAGAGACAGGGCAAAGCGGAGAGAAAAGAGTTGTTAAGCAAAATGCCAGTGTCATTGGGGCTGACGGCAACACTAACACAAAAAAAGGCAAGCGGCTATTTAAAGCAGCTTTTCGAGCAGCTAAAATTCTAAGCATATTCACATCTTTCTACAAATAGTGTAATTGCATGCGGGATTTCTTTTGCCCCCTGAAACGACTGCGCTGGAATGCTGCAGAAGCTGTTTGTGTGTGTTTCGCTCTCTTTCGCACCGTATCATCTCGCTCGATTGGAGCAGTTTTATAGCATGTGAATCAGATATGAGCCAATGCTTTTTTTATGTTAGTCTGGCTGTGTTGCTAGTTGTGGAGCACGCTTTTTTTTTGCGTTGTACCTCTTGTGTCTCTTTCGTCTTTCTTCTATTATCACGTTTTTCTTCGCTAGGCGTTTCGTTTTTCCTTTTTTCCATTCAAAATTGCTTCCATTCGTCGCGCGTAAGATGCAGTTTGAAGATTTATTTATCATCCCATTCGCTGGCAAACGGTTCCCTTTGCTGCTGTGCCTGTGCTGAATATCTTATACCTGAGTAGTGCCGGGGCGCGTGGTACTACCAAAACAGGTTCCCGAACTCGATAATAACATTTTACGAGCACCGAAGAGGAGCGACCGGCGCGATCTGCACGAGCCGGGATCGCGAAATGTGGCCCGCGATTCTAAGTAGCCGATTTACGGGGGCCATTCTTGCTTTATCCTACCTGTTTCATCATTTTCCGCATTATATGGCGTCCCGAGTTCTGCGGGACGGTGCGGACATTTGGGCAGGGGGCGGTTTAATTTTTATGCTCCGGAAGCACAGCGAGTGCACAAGATTAACGACTAGCGCGAAACAAGGCACACGGGCAGCGGGCTCTCAGCTTTATGGCTCCCTTTTCCTGACTGGCCGTAGTCTACCCAGCAAGCGCAAGTGGGGCCCCCCTGATTAACCGAACAATGTCAGGTGCCGATCGTACTGGACCTTAGGGCATAGGAGGTTTTAACGCATTAATGATCGTTGTAGATACTTTCGCGCAAAAAAAAAAGACACTCACACGCACATCTCGTCTCAGCTTCCAGCTTGCAGGACGGACGGAAACATAACACTAGCTTCGGTGCTGTGGTTTTGTGCGTGCGTCTTGTCGCTTTACATATCCCTTGTGTTCAAATTTTCCTGCCCTGCACTTGTGCACGGTGAGGATGAGCCTTTTTCGCATGCAAAAATTTAAAACCCAACCCGAGTTGACAGTTTTGTCGCAAGAAAAGGGGGGGGAACCCGAACCGGCCAAACCTTGCAAGACGGCCGTTTGCAAAACTAACCCGTTCACCGTGGTCATCCAGTTTGGCGGAGTCGGAGAACGGTGTAGAGTTACCGGTTACACTGTCGATGCTGTTCCGTATTGAATTACTCTAGCCTTCGCCAGTATCGTCTTCGCTAAGCGGTACGAACCGTTCTCGAAAGTGAAGTAACGATGATCTTTCTTGCCACAGCATCTTCTCGGCTGGTGTTTATTCGCCGTACGCTCAGTTTGGCAAAGTTAAACCGGTGGTTAAAAATAAAAATGATGCTGCGCCCCCGTTAGACGGAGCAGAGCCCGCCGGATGTCGTCCTGCACCGCCGGGGCGGTCTATTTGTGCTTGAGGACATACCCGCCATCCGTCGCACAATATTAACACCCTCCCGAAAAATCCTGGCTGCCGGCGACCGAGAGTTTGACATTTGCAAGTGCTCTCAAACTCTCGCCAGCCGAACTCGAGAACCGTGGCATGAAGTGTCAGTTATGGGTTCCCAACAAATATGGGTAGCCGTTGGGGACGCTTCGGCCGAAAACATCGAAACGCTATGGCATACAAGACGTCCAGCGACAAAAAGTCACCCAACAGCATGACGCTGACGCCACCGAATCGGACCAGCGAACCGATGATATTGTTATTTGGCTCTTAACATTCTTTTTTGTTCCCCCCAAATGCTCCTGCTTTTTTCACTGCCCTGGCGAGTACCGCACAGCTCAAGGACCACTTGAGCAAGCGCGGGCTGGCGCGTAGGAGCGTTTTCAATCGACTTTTACGGCAACTTTTCTGAAAACGATTGTTGCGTAGGCGCTGACGAGTGTTAGACGACCGTAGACGACCACATTCCGGTAAGGTACCGCCGGACAACCGGGTTAGGAATGTGAATGGAGGACAACTGCAAACAAAACCAAAAAAAAGTCCTCCCGCCTAATGGTGATGGTAACGAATTTGTAATCAATTTTTCAATCATTACTTCATCGACCTCTTAAGGGTGGATTTAGTGGGGAAGGAAGCCCAAAGGATTTTAATTCAAAAACGCCCCACCCGACGCCTCATCACGCCGTTAGTTCCATGAGTTGTGAGAAGATGTAAAAGGATTGAAATAAAGGGCACCACTTTACAAGTAAGTTTTGCCTATTTTAATGAAAATCGCGCCTTCAGTCGGTTGTCATCCGCTGCGGAAGGATGGAATTCGAAAGGCAACGGATATCGCACAACAAGCACAAAAAAAAACACACACAGCTTGGAGAGTTTGGAACACAAAGACACAACGGAGAAAACAAAATTCAAAACCCTTCGTAACCGGAAGCTGGTTTCGAATGAACCCAACGGGGAGAGTTTGATTTATCGCCACAAGAAAAAAAAGGACACGGAGCCCTTTTTACCAGACGAAGGACAATATTCCCTGAGCTCATTCTGGTAGGTTCTACTGTTTCAACTGGCACCGCAACTAAGGCAGGGACACTGCGGAAAATCGACCACAAGAATGTTTGCCATCAAAAATATGTTCCCGGGCAGCCTTTGGGGTTGGGAAGCACAATACCGGACCGGAGAGTATTGGTGTGGCACGACTCCTGGGGCCTTAAGTATTGGGTTTCATATTTGATCGGAAGCCCTCATCGGGACTCATCGCTTGCATGAAGGGATTTCGTGTTTTTTTTTGTAAATGTGTTCCTCCTTAGTCTTGTGCTATATTCGCAAACACGAGGACTCATTTAAAAAAAGCAGTACCGAATTAGGTTCAGATTTGCAGCGTGCGAGTGAGAGAGAGAGAGAGAGTGTGTGCAAATATTAAAAAGGGGTTCATCATTCAGACCTGATTTGCTCTGGTTGTAATATGAGCCTATCGTGGGTTGGTTAAATTCCCAAACGGACAACTACACGCTTCAGCGTATGTGTGGAGGCACCAGCACCAGTGTGTCCTTCCCAGGAGATAACAGCACCAAAGTTGCCGCCGGAGATTCTTTATCTCCAGTGCTTGTTACCAATATTTGCCTAAGGTTGATCGGGACTCGGAGGTTTACGGGAACATCAAAACCCAAAAAATTGACATCATTCCGAGCAACGGCGCGCTGGTGCACCAGACAACCGGGCGAGCGTCGTAATCGGAATGTGGGCAGCCCCGAACCGGTTACGTGGGCGGCAGCTTTATCTTAAACAACCGTAATGGGAAAAATTCCACCTTTATTGTGTTTACCTTTGTCTTTTTGGTGTGTGTGTGTGTCTCTTTTTTTTTCTTCTTCCTTTTTTTTGTAGTTTCTTCAGCTTGCCACTCGCTAATGGGAACTACTTACCCATCCGGCGCGTTTCTTCGGTGGCCGCGCGATCGCACACTCCCGCCCGAAGGTGAATGCTCGATTTGGGGTGTATGTTTTGACGTTTTAAGCTTTAGAAATGTCATAAATTTCGTAGCGACCGCCGTGTGAAACCCCGCCAAAAAGGTACCACTCCCGCGTTGCGTTTGTTTGCCCCATTGCTGCTCACCCATTATTAGCTTTTGTGCGCTCGCGTCGCCCAATAATGACTCGGTGGCCTCGGAACAGCCGGTGCGATGTTGGCGAAAACTGCAACCCAACCATTCGGAGGCAAAAAAGAGGTGTGTAATACTACCCGCTGTGAGCATCTGTGGCGGGAAACAAGACATCACAACGGGACGCCTCAATCGGGAACGCTGGACTTCGATGATCTAACTGCTGTTCGACAAAGTAAAGCAAACAGGCTCAGCTGCTCATCGTCGATTCTTGATCGCGCAGGTTTCCCGAGCACGCGTACGTTCATCGTCGATGATCGACAGTAATCGTATGCAAAGTACCAGCGGACTGCACAATGTTAGCAGTTAGCAACCTCCTTCAGTCGAACTCTCTTCTGAACAGGATTCCAGCGAATGTCTTCATCGGTCCGGTGTCTCTTTGCAGCGGGACAGCGAGCGCAACAACAAAAAAATGGCGAGTCGTTGGCTGATTCCATGGGAAAAAAGGTATGTGTACCTCCGCACCACCACACAGCGAAACATCCGATGATGATGGCAAAACTGCCCAGTAAGCTTGTCTTCCTGTCCCGCGGCTTTGCGCAACTATCATTAGGCCATTTTGTACCACTGTGTACGCTTTTGCAGCGGGCTCTTCTTTCATTAGCGGGACTCACCAGCGCACCCAAGATGCTGTGCCAAGTGAGCAGACGGCGATCAAAACGGAGATGAGAAACGCCTAGCATGGCTTGCCCATCCAGAACCATGTAAATTAGTGCAAAGGGAAGCATCCCGTTCGCCTGGATCATCCGCGATCGGATTTAGTTCGGAGACCCGGTCGGCTGGCGATTCCCACAGGCATCGTCATTACTGGTGCGATGCGTCAATTGGTCAGCTGCTGGCTGGCTCCCTAATTGATGAGCCGGCGCAGCACCATCGCTCGGCGGGAACAAAACGTCCCGGGAGCAGCAGCTACTCTATGGCCTAGATATTTCTACCCCCATACCCAGTTGATGTCCAATGGGTCCGGCGAGCGAGAACCGATTACTCGGCTGGACGAGCCGGATTTTAGTCATAAATTAGCGCTTGTTTGCGCTGGAAGGTGTTGTACCCGGGGCCCTGGAGCACCCGGAATTTGAGGTCAGTTTAGCGACCCGGCTCGAAAAGTGATTAGACACCGGATGCAACAACTCGCAGCCGAGGTTCGCCACCTCGTTTGGCAAAGTCTTTGCCAGAATGTATCGAAAAATAAATCTCCACCACCGAAAAGCCGATTCCCGCGTGGTGGATTGCTTCGTTACGCACGATCGGATCGTGCTGGAGTATACGGTCCCTGCACAACCCCTGTCCATGTTTTCCGGTGTGTCCAGCGTGCTGACTTATAGCTTCCCTCGATAGATGCGGTTTGTGTTGTTGTATTTGATGCGGTAAGCATGGGCAAGACGCACAAACACAATCGCGTTTGACGTTTGGTTTCCAGAAAAAGGGCCCAGATTTCATTCCCATTCTGCCCTTGGCCGTGTATGCCTTCGATCAGCTCGATCGGAGGCAAAACCACATCAATGCAGAAGCCGAACAGCCGGCCATGAAGATGATGAAGTTTTGTGCTGAGAAGTTGAAAGCACTCGAAGAACCACACCAAGAACTGGTGCCAGGAAGGAAGTCATAATTTCATACCCATCCCCGTCCGACCGCTCCATCCACAGTCCCTTGCCGCAGTGACTTATTTCTGAGCAGTTCCACAAGATCTAGAGCCAGATCCACATTGGGCGCGTGTGAGTATCTAGAGGTTACTTTTTTGTTTGTTGATGTTGGTTGTCGTTTATGGTTTTCGGTTTTGGCTTTCCAGCGTTCGCACCCTAGCTGCCGGTGAGCCAAGAATCTGAGAATATTCAGGGTCAAATATTCGATTTTTATGAGCTCAATCAAGCGACCATAAAAGCAATAATGCCGAAGTAGGTAAACATGTCCGATTGCATCTGGTTGGCCGGCGTTCCCGTCCGGTCAGGGGGTTTAGATGTTCGATCCGATTACCACCCGTCGGGGTTGGCGAGATTGATGAGACCCCGGGGTAGTGGACCTTCCATGTTTGGCTTTGTTTGTTCGAGTTTTTTCTTCCTCTCTATTTTTTTATGGCTGTACAGCCGCTAGCGACGCACCTTCCCGAATTTCCCCGCCGGGCGTGTGACAGTTGCGATTTGATGATGGGGTTTCACCGTTTGCTTTCACCACGATCAGCAGCATCCAAGATCGTTGGCGATATGCACTGGCGCAACTAGCCAGCAGGTGAACGATAAACATGCCGATCGCCCTGGGCGCACGGGATGCGATAGGATAGCAGGCGCGGCGCATAAATCAAGCGCACGGAATTGACACGATCGAGCATCAAAATTATAGCTTCCCCGTGTTTGATTCCGTCCGCGTCCGCTTCTTCGGGGAAAACGGGCCGAACGCTGAAGGAACGCCAATCGGGAGCAAAACATAAACGTAAGGCGACAGCCGATTGGCACTCATTTGCACTCGCCGATGACGAGGCAACTCTGGGCGAGCAGGGCGACAGCAAATGATTGCTTTTGTAGCAGCGATGGCTTGCCATGATTGGCATGCACGCGAAGTGCATTTTGAGTCGCGCATAAAGCTGGGCACCCGATCGGCATGAGCCGGGGCGCTTCTTTATCGAGGCGCCCAGATGCGGTGGGTTTACATCTGGGCAGGACTAACAAGCGTTTGCCAAGGTGGATTGAAAGGAGGACTCGGAGCAAAAACCGACACAAACGCTCATATCGCTAAATCGACCTCATCTGATAGTACGAGCGGCCGCAGCTCGTACACCAGGGTGAAGCTGTGAAACGGAAGCTTCGGAGGAATCGTTGCGTGCAAAAACATACAGACACGAGCACACGCAAACACACGCTGCCCTGTGTGTCAGCCATTCTGGAGTGGAAGGAAACGACGACGCAAAACCGCAATCTACACGGTGCTCAAAGGAGCGAAAGGAAGCCGAGCAAACGGTGAGCAAAATGAATAGCTATCACCCCGGTCGGTTTACAGCATCCGGACGACAAGCTGGAACATGGGGAGGCAAGCAGGGGAGAGGTATAAAATTCGACATGAGCATACCGAGGCTCCCCCCGCGGTACACCCCAAACCCCGCTGCCATGAGCGAGCAAGAAGAAAAGATCGAGTGAATATTATTATGATAATTAGGTTCCAGCAGCCGGTCCAGTCGTACCATCCCGAGAGCAACCGGGGATCGACGGCATCCCGATCTTCTCGCACCGCAAACGAAGCGAACCCCAAAAAGGAACGGATAGCGACGGCTGCTCCGCATGTATCCTTTACTACTTTGCTTTAATAACAGTAATTATGGTTCCGAAATTTTTATATTCATACTCATCGAAGTGGCCGGAAAGTTTGGCGTGTTTTGGGTCGTTGGTTAGATGATGGACTTTTTTTCTTTATCGGTGTTGCTTGCTTTCGAGCCGCCGTTGCTGAGTTGAATAGTTTTTGGTTCTGTTTTTTTTTTCTTGCCGATCCCTTGATGCGCCCTACCATCGGAGATGCTCGATTTCGTAGAATTCATCTCCAGGATTCCAATAACCCCTGGGTTGGTCTGGTTCAGGTGGTCTGTGGCAAATGGCAACCATAGGATGGGGATTCCGGTGTAGAATAATGTTTGCTATGATGCGTGTTTGTCTCGACTACAAATGAAAACACATTCTGGGCACGAATTGGAGTGCTTCCAGGTTCTGTAGCTATCGCGTGAACGCGAATCGATCGAGTTTGTGGCAGTAGCAAAAAAAAACACACATTAAATGTCGCTTGGTGTGTCTCTTTTTAATACCAGCCTCATCACGCGCCTCTCCTTCGCACCCCACAGGAAACAGGTTGCGGTTAAGCATAATGTTGGGCATGATGGTCACGAGCGGTGTTCTGAAGTTCGCGAAGAAGAAAAAAAAAAATTGGAACGGCACACGACGCATTGCTCAGCAGCTTCAGCTCACTTTGCGCCATCCACCCATGCCCATCTCTCACGCACCTGTGCTAGGGTGCGGAAAACACTCGCACACAGCCGTTCCGAAGTACGTACCTGCTTTTCCGCTCGATTTACTACACATATATTGCACAAAACCCGTTCGCCGTGTCGCGACTCGGCCAGCCCCCAAATGCAGCTGTCACTAGGTAAGATCCTTTTCCTTCGCACCGGACCAAATTCCAGTCCGGCGAGAACGTTTCGGTGTCCTCGGTCGCCGGTTGTCGCTGCGGACTGCGGGTACAGGAGTTGGCAAAATTGGAATGTTATTAATTGCCTGCCGTGTGGTGGAGGAAGCGTTCGCACTGCCCGGGCCAATGACCACACGACAGATGGAGGCAAACCAACAGCATCGAAGACGCACCACCGGCGGTCGTTAATATTCTTTCCCATTTTCCCGACCGAACCGTTCGCTTTCGTTTCGTTTCGGGACGCGGGAAGGTGGGAGAGAGCGAGAGAGAAGGAGTGGAGGAGCTTGCCCTCCGGGGGTGGATTGGAGCCCACCGGAGCGAAGATACGCCGAACCAGATAAGGTTCGGAATTGATTACAGGAAATCAAATTTCGATGTTTCTCGCTCATTCTCGCTCTCGGTTTTTTTTTTTTGGTAGTTTGAATTCACATAATTTCGTACCCTTGGGGGGTTGTGTTGTTTTGTGTTTCGACCGCTCGCACCTCGCAAACGGCCGCATCGTCACAACCTGTTCACCGTGAAAGTGGAGCACATAACTTAAGGGACAGAAGCGAACGAGAACAGGTACGAAAGGTCAATCAATAATTAGTGAAAGGTGTTACCGAATTTCCACCAGAGCCGAAGCGCTGGGACTAAAGCTGGGATCCACGATCGGTTGAATCTTGGAACACACACACACACACGCTTACACCTGTGCAGATGTGTTGCTTCACCCTCCACCATCCAGGAAATGGAAAGGACAAGAAAAGTGTAGCACGCCTCACAACGGATGCATCTCGGTACTTTCTCGGTACAAATTGGTGCAACGTTTTCCGCCCGTGTGTGTAGGAAACAATAATTGGGACTGTTGTGCATAACGTGTGTCGCTCTGTAACGACATGGTTTGCTTTTTTAAACGACACTTTTTAAAAGGGCGAACCTAATCGCTGCATCGTCCATTATTCGTACCCAGCCGTGTGTGTGTGTGTGTGTCTCGCTGTTGTTCCGCAGCTTATAATTAAGCTTCTCACACTTGTGCGTTGTGTGCAGATTGTGCTCGCGGTGGTTTGCGCTGTGTCGTGTGGTTCTCTTTTTGTTCCCGCGACTGTTTTTTTTAACTAAAACACTTTAGTGTGCCGACCAGTGCAATGTTTAGGTGCACGTGCGAAAGGCACCTGCACATCAAATGCATCACCTTTTTTCCGTTTTTATCGTCCACTTCAGTGTTTTGTTTTGCCGCAAAGAGCACCCTCGCTGGAAGGTGATAGAAAGAAAGGCTAGGCAAAAATTAAATGCACAATAGCGTCATGCATGCCTGTTTGCCGTGAAGCATCAGCGTTTGCAGTGGAATTCATTTTCCGAAATGGAAATAAAAAACGTAAGCGCACGTTGGAATGATATATTTATGACGCTTAGCGTGCAGAAAAGCGATGAACAAATGTGCTGCTGCTGCTGCTGCGAGAGAGTAGAAAAGAACCGCGCATTGTCTTTGCATCAACTCCAAATAGCCATGTAGGTGCATGGATTGATTAGTGACGGTACTCGAG
>KZ063665.1:3347-38359 GCA_002091835.1 Anopheles maculatus
CCACACCGAAGGCATAGCATAACATAACAGTGCTCGAATATGCATTTTGACAGATAAATCTGCCGCAACAAGTGTGGACGCACCATCTCTCGCTCTTACCGATTGTGCGTGTTATTTGTTATGATTTTTATAGTTTTATGTTGATAAACGCGCCAACTTTTAGTTTGCTATCTGAAAAACTAAATAGGAACGGAAAAACACACAAAGAAAGTGCTAGACTGCTCGAATCCGCAATAAATTCGAGCATAACATTTGTTGTGCCACAACAAAACGCGATAGTTCTGGGTTTGTGTTTTGTTATGGTATACGGGGCTGATTTGTTGTGTTATACGCGTATACCATAACAACTGTTCTACAGTGTGGACCGGCCTTTACAAAATTATGCAGGCGACACGGTTGCAGGCCTGCTGCAACAATTCTTGATACCGCTCAGCATCTAGCGCGCTTGTTTACCAATTAAATATCCCGTAGTTCTGGTGGACGCATCAACGCCATTACTCCGTCTCTATTTGGCCCAATCACACCTCCTCTGTGCATATGGACGGTCTAAAAGGACTTTACGGACTTTACCAGCCTACAGGAACCAGGAGAGTATAATTCGCTGCACGATGGTATGCTCACTGTACACCTCATACAGCTCGTCGTTGTGACGGCTGCTCGATTGTCCTCCCACACATTTGGGGCCAAAAATCCTCCCATCTTCCTCTCGCACAAGGCAAGGGTCAGTTTCCTCGAACAAGGAGGATTTCGTCAGTTTTGAACAGGTCCCATTTCTCCGAGACATTTGTAATCATTGGCAATATAAAGGTTCTATACAGTCCCAGCTTCGCTCGACGAGGCTTTTTTCTCCTGCAACTAACGTAACACAGTAAGGCCAGCTACACATGTATCGTTCAGTTGGATGATTCTTCGTGCTTGTAGCTGTACTTGTTTACAAAAATATCGCATGCAACAAAAGTTTGGAATAAGTAAACGACCAACTGTCTAGAAATTTACACTCCGAATAGAACCGTAGATAAAAAAAACCGACTGAATTTTCTCAAACACACAGCATTAATTTTTGACAATAATGTAAGAGGATTGATTTAAATTAGAATATTATTGACGAGCATGATTTACAAATAGAATTTGTTTCCTTTTATTCATTTAATAATTATTCAACCGTCAACTGTCATTTTGACTGAACAGCCATTCGAGCAATCATTTGATGGCGACGAACCCTTTCCCACGGTTGTGTGTGCTCGAATAAAACGTCTGACGGTTCGAAAACTGCCCGAGTAGGCAACTTCCGTGTGTACAGTGAACAACACTTTTCTTTCTCCATCGTCAGCGCGTGTGGTGTGATCGTTGTGTTCAGTCAAGTGCTCCGCGAACTATCTAATAAATTTGTAAGTAAATTCCTCCTCCTAGGGAATTGCCCTCGCGCTCGGGCAAAAGGGTGTTAAGAATTGGATAGGAAGTTGGTTAGAATATGATAGGCATTCCAGAAGCTGGGTACAACACTCCGATGGTGGAATATGGTTTTTTTTTTGTCAAGAAAAAAAAATGTCCCTGATGTTAGCTTCGGAAGGGCAAACTAGACTGGCTGGCTGGCCATCTTATTTCCGCACTTTATGTGTGTATTCGATTGAAAAGAGAGAAAGTTTCGGCAATACGGTGGATGAAACACATTTTTGTGCCAGGTTTGTAGATGCAAAAATGGTAAATCTTTGGCTTTAAAATGATACCGTTTGGTGCGATGTGTGTGGGTATGGGTTTAAAGATGGCCACTGTGCGGAATGCGAAATGGCGTTTTACATAGGGCAAGCAACAGCAGCAGCAGCAGCAGCAAGCATATCATCATCACTCATTTTTCGTCGCTGTATGTTATACAAGAAACAGGTAGAAGAAGGAAACTTTAAAATATTTCATCGCCTGCTAAACTGCTGTAACAACCGCTACGGGTAACAGGACTTTATTTCAGGGATTTTCTTTTCTCTATTTTTGCTTCGGGCACAAGGCATGAGGCCGATGAAAAATTGTCCCAAACCACGGGCTAACGCTAGCGCTGTCATTGGGTTGGTGCGGCGAGCGGATGGAAAATCCTAACCTAGCTTTCTGTGCCGATGTGTCATGTTGAAGGCACATAAACTAGCATAGGCAGGGGACATTTCTTCGTCGTCGTCATCATCATCGTCATCATCGATCTTGCGGGAAAGTCGGTGTCGCTTTGTGACGATGAGAATGAAATAGTGAATTGCGTCTGGAGCATAATCTTTAAAATGTGGTTCTGTCACTGTTGTAATGACGTCGTGGAAGTGCACGGTTGAAGATTTTTATATCAACTGCTGCGGATATTATGTTAGAATAAGCTTGTGCTTACTGCTTGTGATTAAATTGATGTGTCACAGTCATGATGGTGTGCACGTGTGTGGTTGTTATCATGCTCTTGAATGGAATAATACATGCCTGGGGATGTGTAATGGGTGAAAAAGGGATGGCTTCTGGTAACAGGGGACAGAAAGAGCTAGACGGCTTGAGATCGTTCTCGTATTCGAACCGGTTATTTGCGGTTTAGGTAGCGCATATGTACGTAAGTTCAAGATCGTCCTACGTTGAACCTACATCCTACAACAACTTCTGGTTGTTAGTCATGTGTACCTGCATTTCGTTGTGTGTGCGTGTGTTCGTCTTACGGTATGCTAAATTGAATGGAACAAAAGGCACACTATATGCACACATATTCTACGGAGGCTGCTGCAAATTTAGCTTGCGAATTGCAATAATGCCACACAAAGAACGGTTTCCATGGTTACAGAACACATAAATATTTGCTATGATTTTATCATGTGCGCGACGAAAGAACAATGTTTCATTGTGTTTTGTTTTTTTTTTCTTTTTCTTTTTTGGTAGAAGTAAGTGTCACAGTAAGTTCATCACACACCCGCTCACCAATTCACCATCGCGCGCACAGCACCGACCACAAGCCGTCAAGAAATAGAGATAAAATACCTCCGCGTGTGTGCATATTGGGAGACAAAAGAAATTCACATTGCAATAATATAACCAACAAAGCAAACAGCTCAGTGATCTAGGAGAGAGAAAGGAAGAGAGAAGGTCAAGCAAGAAGAGGAACAGTGAAGAAAAAAACGCAGGGCAGAGACAAGCAGAGATTTGTTGTTGTGTACACCCTGGACATAGGCCGAGCGCGCGTGTGACAGTTTTGAATTTTCATTTTAATTTATCTTTCTAAATCATTTACACACATCCCCCCATTCGTGATTGGATAGATCTCGCGGGACCCGACGACTTCATTTTTGCGGAAAACCAGTAACTAAGTAAGCTTTATTTTATTTCTTTTGTTTTACTTTTATGTTTAGCTAGTTTTAATAGACGTATTTTCTTCGTACCTGATTGAAGTAAAACTTGTCCGACATTTGTCTTTCTCTTTCGATTGATTGCCTTCAATGCTGCTGTTGGATCCATCCATCAGCAGCGTACGTAATCGTAGCTGGTTTGGTGAATCGATTGATTTCGATCGATTTGAATGGACTGAATGGTGGTGTGGTGTGCCATATGTTCGGTACTATTTTACTTAGGCTAGGAATAGATAAGATAGTCGTGTCTTATGTTAAAATTATTTTACTTTTCCGGAAAAAAGATAGATCCAGAGAGCGATGATGATGTACAGAGGAGCACAGAGGAAAGATCTTAAAAATATGTTGTTCCGTTTTTTTTTTGTTTTTGATTGGCGGATGGCCCAGCATTGTTATAACTACGTGTGTGGACTGTTTCGCTCTTTGATTTGACGTGTGTGTGTGTAGTATCATCTCTCACCTTCGTAATTGCCCTTTTCAGATCATTTAACAAACACACGTATACGCACACGACGACCAAAAAAGCAAGTGCCACGTCGTCGTCGTCGTAGCCGTCGTCGTTGTCGTCAAAGGGAACAGAGAAATTGAAAATTTGATTTTCGTGGTTGAAGAAAACACGGGTAAGATACTTTTGTCGAGCAGCAGATTCGTTACGACCACGAGTTGTGTGCGAATCGATTACCCCTGTTTATCTTGTCCTCTTGAGCGCGGGGTGTGACGCACATTCAAGCGCTCTGTTTGTGGATTGTGCACTTTTCTCTAGTGTCTCAGCAGCCTGCGACGGCGCACACATCTCACCACCACCATCACTTGTTTTTGTTTACGTTTGAAATCGTTTTTGTTTGTTGCACCATCCGAATGCACCTGTTTTTCGTTCACCTTTTTGAAAAAAGTCATCATTGTTTTCTCAAATGTTACATTCGTTCGATGATCCTATTGGAATATTGATCTTGCAAAATCTGGTTTTTTTGTTTCTTTTTTTTTCTTTTTATTTCGTTCTAAATGTTTGTTCTGCAATGCCACCTTTGCAGTCACAAACAGAGAGTAACCATGAAGTGTATATATTTGTCTCTGTTGCAACGAGGAAAACTTTACAAGGACAACAGCAACAACGCTCATGACCTCCCGCTGCTCTGACTATGGTCGGTGGGTTGTGTATGTAGGTCATGGGAAACGGACGGCGGAGAATACGTGTTATTTTTTATAGTATAATCCTTTCGTCCGCTTCCGTGAGGGTTGCATTTGTAAAGCGTAATTGTTAGAAACACGTATGTTTTTCAATAAGCTAGCAATATTGATAGATATTTGTGGTTTTGCAAATTTATCAAGCGAGCAATAGGAAATATAACAATAATTTTTAACATCGACACACTATTGTTCGTTAACAAGGAAAATCATGTATTTAAAAAAATGAGTCATTTACTAATATTTATCTTCTTGTTTTGTTTTCCAGTAATTTGTTGTATGAGTCAGAAAGCCGAAAGACCAGTACTATCAGGTCAACGCATTAAGACCAGGAAAAGGGGTAAGTTAAATGAACACAACATAACACTTTCTTCGCTTTTTGGATGTACTGTGATGAAACCTATCCATACAAAACTAATAGGTCGTAAGAAATCGAATGCTTAACCTATTGAGCAGTTATGGTATAGAAAAAATGATTTTTTCATTTGCGAACGTACTCGCGTACCATATGTCGTGTGCGTTGTTGGAACTTGTTTCCACGAATGGAGTAAATCAAACAGACAAATGTACACATAAAACATGCAAAACAAACTGAAATTCATTCATGAAATATTTGGATTAAAAGCTTTTCACAGAATAAATCTTACAACACTGTTAATTCATGGAAACTTTAGATGGTTTTGTTACTGCTGGTCGTTGCCGTCTCGTCGTTGCTCAAGAATGAATTTAATATGATGCCTCGGTGTCTCTATAAATATCTTGACCGCCACAAATGAAAGATAAATGGAAAAATATTAACAGAAATTATTACATGCAATAAATAAATTTACGTTTCAATCTAAAATACAATTAACAGCGAGTAACACGAATAAAATTATGCAAAGATATTAGTGTAAAATTTCAAAAACGCGTATACGCACCATAATTAGAACCTACTTATTTACCCCAACTCTGTTTGTAGGTGTCGAATAGGTGCTACAGAATATTACATCTGGTCAGCGACTAAACGCGCATTCGACATCTAGCGTCTGATACAGAAGTCGTTAGGCCATGAACATTTCGTTATATCGAGACTTTCTTGATGAACTGAGTGTAGAAAATCTTGAAATTATTTACCCGATACGCACATTAGTTAGTAGAACCAAATATTAACTCTACTGCCTTGTTATGTTTGGTGGGAAATCGTGTGCAAGAGAATGATCAGAGATTGTGCTTCAGTAAATGACGTCGAGACTCTGACGCATTTACTTGCCTTTTGTGTGATCTGAGACAAATCGGAAAAAAATCATAATGAATGAAGAAAGATAATAAATATTAGTATGTATGATAAAGGACGATAATTGCTGTGTATAAGCTATTCTTTGGTGCTATAATATTGGATTGTTTTGTAGGCACATTGCTTATTTATTCGTAAAATTCTATCTCTCTATCTTTAGAGTCGGTACTCTTGACCTTTATCGCTATAGTATCTGTTTGCTAGAGGATCATCTGCAGTCTAAAAACGAAAAGGACAAAAGTACACAGTCACTAACCATAAGCATGATGCTTTCCTCGTCTGCTTTTGGATATAATTGGCTGTAATATAAATATTGGCTTCGGCTACGCTATGTTACGCATAGTCAATATTTCCAATACTTGAAGTAACACGCCGCCTGGCTACAACACAAAATGTATTGATTGTACGATGAATTATGGCAACGATCGGTTTTTGTGACTTCTCTTAAAAGCTTACTTTTGTTGTGCACAATTCGAAGGAAAAGCAGTTTAATTATAGCAAGACACAGTCGCTAACCATAAGCATGTTGCTTTCCTCATCTGCTTTTGGATACAAATGACTGTAATATAAATATTGGCTTCGGCTAAGCTATGTTACGCATCGTCTGACCCTATACGTGTCGTAACACGCCGCCTGGCTACAAACGCATCGAAAATGCATAACCGAGAATCAAAGATGAACTAGAGCAAAAAGAAAATAAAAATTGACTGTGATACAAAAATAGTGGCTTCGGTGTATCTATGTTATAACGCACAGTTTTCCTAATCCGGCTGGCTACATAAAAAAACAAAGCCTTTATCAACATCAACATACTGATCCTTTTTTATTTGATTGATTTTTTCTTTGCAGATGAAAGAGAGAAGAATGACCCCACGGGATTCCGTGACGCGGTCATTGCAGGTCTCGAAGCAGCTGAAGATCTAGAGCAAATTTACAAGTACCTTGACAGCGCTGGTAATAAACTCGACTATCGTCGCTACGGTGAAGTTTTATTCGATATCTTAATTGCTGGTGGATTACTCGGTAAGTAGGACTACTAATAAATAAATAAACGACTTTTAACTGACCAGAAGTATTGTGTTTTTGCGTTTCATCTGTTTATGTGATAGTTCCTGGAGGATCTATCTCGCAAGATGGCGAGAAACCACGTACCGATCGCTGTATATTCGCAGCATCGGAAGACATGGAATCGATGCGGAACCATGAGCAGGTATGTAATTGAATGTGTCGGTTGTTTGTACAATAATATGGCGCACCCTTCCACTAAGTATAACTGAAAGTTGATGAGTTCTTGGCTCTTCCCCCCCAGTATTACGTTGTTAGATAGGTGTGTGCTATATCAACAACGGAAGCTATTTGCTTGAGATGCGTTTTCATGCTCTGTAAAGCGTATTCTTTTCGAGTTTTCCTACATTTGTTTTTCGAAAGAATATATTTTTCAAACATGTAATATTAATAAAAGGTAACCAAATAATTTTCTTCTTTATGTTGCACTTCTAGATCTTTATGCGGCTTATGCGTCGATACAAGTATCTCGAGAAAATGTTTGAGGAGGAAATGAAGAAAATTTTGATCTTCATCAAGGGTTTTACTCCACTCGAACGGATCAAGCTCGCTCGCATGACGGCTTTGTGGATGGGTAAGTGTTTTTATGTTTATATGACTTAGGGTTAGGACACATTTCGGCACCAAGGATCATATAACTGGAGACTGTGACTAATTAATCATGTCGAAGGTGTTTTATTAAACAAAAAACGTGCCTAGAGTAAATCACTAAAAATAGTTCATTTTGCTTACGCTACTATCTGTCCGGAGAACTATGTTCTGTGACTTTTGGCGTCAATGAGGACTATTACACCGTGCAACCTTCCCTCAATGTATGACGCAGTCTGAGTGATGCTTGCAATACTAATATGTGTTGATGTGTGATTCTCTTCTCTTTCCTCCTGTGCAGCCAATGGTTCCATTCCGCCGCAAGTACTGAACGTGCTGAACAATGAACACCTGACGAAGGACGGGCTAGCGCTGGAGTTTCTGCTGGAGGTGTTCATCACCTTCAGGCAGGAGAAGGGCGGCAATGCGCCGTTGGTAGCGGCTCTTCGCAAGGGCGGTCTCGACACCCGCCTTATGGAGTTTCTGCCCATGAACAAGCGCAACGAGGACTACCTCAAGACGGTGCTTGTTGAGAAGGATCTGGCCGAAATTTTCAAGCTCCACATGGCTCAGGCGAGTCAGGAAGCGAAACGAGAACTGACACAGGTACGTGCGAACACGACGAAAGAATTGTGGTTATTCATTTTTGTGAGATAGACGATAAATTGATCATTTGTTTTACTTAAAATATATGCACCCTTAATTAGAACCTACTTATTTTTGTTTTATGCAACTCGATTTGTAGGTGTCGAATAGGTGCTACAGAATATTACATCTGGTCAGCGACTAAACGCGCATTCGACATCTAGCGTCTGATACAGAAGTCGTTTGGCCATGAACATTTCGTAATATCGAGACTTTCTTGATGAACTGAGTGTAGAATATCTTGAAATTATTTACCCGATTATTTACGCACATTAGTTGTTAAAAAAAAGGTTCCAGTATCAACGAATTGCGTGCACCGTGTTGGAATAGGTAGACGACGGCAGAGTGAAGGAATGGTTATCTTGAGAGAATCAAGGCAAAGTAAACGATATATGCCCTAGAAACAGGACAGTACAGAAGAGCAATCTTAGTGCAATAACCGCTGCACCAGCTCGTTCGAATCGATGTTGATATTAGCCGACGGTTGATATTATTCACCGAACAAAACTCCAACAATCGCTTAACCAATGAGCGGAACAACGTCTTTAAACACTTACTTACTTATCAGATGTTACAACCGTTTCGCGATCTTGACCTGCTGCAACAATCCTCGATAGCGCACACGGTCTAGCGTCGTCATCTGCCAATCAAGTATGCCGGCCGTTCTGGCGGACGCATGTAGGCCAGTACTCCGTCCCAATTTCACGCCTCGACTGTCCAAGTTGACGACTTAAAAGGACTTTCTGGACTGGGTCGTCCGGTGCCATTCTACATTACTCCTCTGTTAATGTTTTTAATCTCATTGAGTCGTCCGGTGTCATTCGCATAGCATGATCAACCTGTCGGATCCATCGAAAACTTTCGGCCGTCGTATCCCTTACCTTAGCGACCGCCTGATTTGCTCACCGTTAGACCCGCCACTGCATGCATGAAGTTTTCGACGACTTCGATGGTGCATATCTTCGGATAGGTAAGGAAATATGGTAAAGACAGATGCCGAACAAATATCTCACTACGAGAGATAGTTGTCAGTGACGATTAAGCGTCAGAATAATCGAGCCAAGCTGATCCACATTTGATCGAGTACAACCTAAACCACCTTATGTTACTTTCGCAACGATCTTCCACATGTAAAAGAAACAACGACTGATTTCGTGTATTCTCTTTTCTCATACTTCTGTTTATTCCTTTGCGCCTACTACCACTGCTGTGGAGTGTGCTTGTATTAGCCAGTTGACCGTTCTTTCTTTCGCTTTACAATTTCTCATGACATATTTGAAGATTCTTTTCGCTTGCTCTCTACTTATTCTTCTTATTCGATTCCTTGCACTTTGCAGAATCGTGTCGCTTTGTTACATCATTTTATCAAAGAGAGGTAGGTAAAGCATTGCGGTCATCGTCGTCTCTCCCTTCTACCGCGCCTCCTCTGTTTCCTCCTCTCCTAAAGTGCGGTTTTGGAAGACTCCGGAAAATCAATGGTCACTTGTGCTTGTGTGTTTGTTTATCAATGGCTATTTTTTCCCCGTTCGGCCAAATGTGAAGAAGAAGGATCATCATCGGATTTTTAAATGTGATAGATTTTGTTTGTTGTAATACTCGTTTAAATGTACTGACAACAGTGGGGTGTGTATGTAAGAGTACGAGAATGCAGCAACTCCTGCATCAGTGTGTGTTTATGCTTACTGAAACCCAATACACCGATGTTGACAACAGTGTGTGCCAAATTTAATCATTGCTGGTCCTAGTTGACAATAAATCGATCGACTGTATATATTGATCAGGTCTTACAGGATGTTACGCACGCCGTTTTCGTCGTGCTTAACACGAAACAACTATCTACCAATAATCGTTTCCTTTTTTTCTCTACATTTATCAGAGAATCTAAAATGAAAAAAAAGTTCTCATTTTTTCGTTGTTCAATGTGATTCCTCTCCTACGTTCTTGTTAGTAAAAGGAAACAAATTATAAAATAAATCAAAATTGTATTCCTTTTCTCATTAAAGCTGAAAATAGCTTGACCAACATATTACTTATGGTTGTCGTTTGTGCTGTGTTTGACCTCTTCACCTTCTAACTTCTAAATTTTCCGGGTTCATTTCGATTAATTTAAATATGCAATGCATAACATTCGGGTCGTAACCCATACATATTAAGAATCCGGGGTACGATGAGAGTAAATAAAATAAATGAAATGTAAAAAAAAAACAAAACAAAAAGTCGCGCTTGTATGGAATTTTGTGTTATATTATAATTTGTGTTTCATCTGCTGTAGAGTTTTGTTGTTTTTACATCAGGGAGAGAAAAAAATAGAGCTTACTAAAATAAGAAACAAAGGAAACGTCTACTGCTACCAATACTTCTCCTGTAATTTGAGTTGCTTTCTGCATACAGCACTGTAGTAAGTAAAACATACATAACACGATGCAAACCGGGCTGATGGACAAACACATTCTTTCCGCTCGTAAAAAAAAACGATGAGATGCAACGGATAAAGGAGGGGGGGGAAACACAAAAACCCGCATTAACTCAGAATTAAAATTTCCCTTTCAACCATGTTTTTTATATTTATCATCTGTTCTCTGTAGTGTCTCCACATACGCACAAACAGCGGGAATAAAGGGAAGTTCACCCTTCCTTCGTTCTATACTCCATTGTTCTAATAAAAGTAACGGGGTAAAATGAGAATATGTGCTGCTGTTCGTAGCGCGTTCAAGATGGGATACTGGTGGTAGGGTAGCTGGTGGACACCAACACATAATCGTCTCGGTTTATTAGAGAAGAACGCGAACAGCGCAATAGCAGTGGTGAGATGGGTTGTGTGATTTTGTTTTTGCTGTTGATTGGATGTTGGTGCGAAACGGAGAGTATCCAAACGCACACACACAGGGAGAAACGAGATGATAGTGATTTAGTCTTCCTCAGATTCGCTTTCTGCAATGATTCCAATAAAAGAAACCGATTAGAAATAGAGATCAATTATAAACGCCCGGTAGCAATAATAATGCTCTACATTTGCAAAACTATACAGTGTTGGATAGAAATAAGACCAGCCTTGTTTTATTTGCTTTTAAATTGAAGTAGCGTTACGCGTATTTAACGAATCAAAACTTGTTTCATGCTCAAATACTTAGTTCAAGCTGTTCTGTCTTGAAGAGTAACGAACTATTTTTCTTCCCCGAACTGACTCGGTAAGTCAACCATATTGATTTCAAGATTTTTATAGTCCAGAAGGCCCAATTTTTCAATGAGATTCTCTCACTGACGCAGCATGGCGGCCAACGCGACGTCGCTATTGGTAATGTACAACAATTGTAGATGACCATCCTGAATCCTCTGGGGCAACTTTGAAAACTTCAAAACTGACCCAACCGAAGACAAATGTCTGCAAGTTCCCAAAAAACTGTTGATATTTCTCGCTGAGAGTTTACCAGCTTCCGACAGTCGCTCTACTTCTAAGCGCAGAGGTTAGGATATGCTTGAAACAGTCAGCCCTCATATTTCTGTACGGTTGAAGATACTATAACCATTAAGTAAGGCAATGTCTTTGCTTTTTCCAACACTGTATTCGTAACAAAACAAAAGCACTACGATATGCACACAACATACCTTCTTCAGCGTTTTGCAACCACTCAATGAATTTTTTCATCTGTTCCAAGAAGTGCATTTTTCCCTTGTTAGAATGACCCTCCTTGTACCACTTCAGGATCGAATCTTCCGTGATGACTTCGGCTGCAAAGGGGATGGCAGGGAGAGAACAATTACGAATTAATGATTATGCTCGCATGCACAGCTAGCCAGTGGCCAGAGCATACTTACTTTTGTAGAAAAGCAAAACGATCTTCGAAAAAGCTTTCATAAAGTTCATGTTTTCGTAGCAAAACTCTTGCACCTTCAGCAGCAGAACCATCTCCGATCGGTCCGTGGTAGTGAACGCTTCGAACAGCGGCGTGTAGGTGCGCAGATGTTTCATTGCTTGCTCCGCGACCAGTTCTTCCTTCTTGTTCCATTCGGCTAGTGACATAACGGTGGACCAAATCTGCAATAAAAGGGAGCAGGAGGACAACGAAAAACAGGGAGTTAGGACTCACGAAAAAGAAAACGAAAGGCAAACAAACGAACAAAACAAAAGAAACATCGTTTTGCTTAAGCGTGTTAAGCTACTGTTCCAAAAATGTGTTTGAGATATGCTCCTGCTTAAAGCCTTTTTTTCGAGAGAAAAAAAAGCTTCGATCAACAATGGAAACTATCCCACAGAACACTCTCTTGAAAGGCATTACTCTGGCTAACCGGTTGGAACCACTAGGCGAGTTGGAATCCGCTGATAGTGGATTTGTCTTGGTGCCACCACACATAAAGGAAAACAAAAGAATAAACACGGCAAACAAACAAAAGAATGTTACAACAGGAAAAACTCGACCGATACTTACGAGACCAACTACTTCATGCTCGGGAATGTTTGATTTCGTCGACATTTCCTTCGCGTCGGCGATAATATCCTTAATTGTCTTGTTATCGTTAATATCATCAACTAGCAGCTGTGGAATAAAAAGCACACAATCAAGCAAGTGTTAATGAAGTAAATAAACTTTGTGAAATGTGTTTAATACATAGGGCTAAGAGTTGCTATTGGAGTCGAGTAATGTCTTAAATTGTGACGCATTCGACACCACTACGGAGGTTGTCGAATGCAGTACTACGATTTAATACTTATTCTACCAGAACAATAAATACACTCATCATCAGGAGCAGTGTTTGTGTCGAGGACATGATAATCGACGATACAATACTTGTTCTGGAATAATCAGGGAGATCTTCATTTATACTACGTATGATCAGTTTCCGACACATGCATCATTACCCGACACATAATTCGTAAGAATTCTTACAGTACAGTGTAGCGCCTGCAGTATAGGCAACGAGCTTTATAGTACGATAATTAATTATAGCTAGTAATAGATGTAGATGTAGTTGTAAGGAGAGATATTTAATGTTAACGTAGCATGTAGGTTAGAATAGAATAGATCATAAGAAGTAGGAGACATAGGGAAAAAAATAGGATACATAAGAGTAATTAGAATCAACCAATCAGAATTAAGCATAAGTAATTTTTGGCGCGAACGCGCGCGTAAAAATTAAGGATTCGAAAGCTTTTAGTAACACTCCGCAAGTCCGATTATTAGGGGAAACGCTGCCCAAAAATAAAATATGTAAAAAGGAATTGTCGTGCGTGATTTCAGTAAAGTAATAGTGAAGATATCACTACACTAGAAATATTCAGATTAGAATTTATTCTGTCTGTAGAAAATTCAACTATTATAGCACAGCACCATCTGGTAGCCAGGGATAGTAGCAGTTGAGTGACTTTGTAGTATTTCGCGGACGATTGTTATCCATCACTAGCAGAGCACTGCAGCTCACAATGACTATATTGAAAATAAACTGTAGAATTCGAGTTTGAGAGAAATTTAACAGTAAAGGCTTTGGAAACGAATCATTTCATATCCCGAAATTTGTCCAGTTTTTGAATCCCTTAAAGGTCCTTGGGCGGGTAGCCGATAAGAGACGCTCTGCAGCGTTTTCCGACAACATTTCAAGCCATTGCTGGATTTTTGCTCTTTTCCCACCTATCCCCCAAAACTTGACCGTTTTGGTTTCCCTTTCCTCTATCCTTTCCTAACAAAAATTCCCGGTGTAGGTCGTTCCCTAACCTACGCTGTCAATAGGAAGTGTAAACAATGTTTTAAAGAGTACTTGGCATTATGCTCTAATTTCTGACACGCAGATTTCGTATAGTAATGTACGTGCGTCGAGAACTGACTTTATTATATGAACTTTTTGTTGTCTCAGATCACACAAAAGGCAAGTAAATGCGTCAGTGTCTCGACGTCATTTACTGAAGCACAATCTCTGATCATTCTCTTGCACACGATTTCCCACCAAACATAACAAGGCAGTAGAGTTAATATTTGGTTCTACTAACTAATGTGCGTAAATAATCGGGTAAATAATTTCAAGATATTCTACACTCAGTTCATCAAGAAAGTCTCGATATTACGAAATGTTCATGGCCAAACGACTTCTGTATCAGACGCTAGATGTCGAATGCGCGTTTAGTCGCTGACCAGATGTAATATTCTGTAGCACCTATTCGACACCTACAAATCGAGTTGCATAAAACAAAAATAAGTAGGTTCTAATTAAGGGTGCATATATTTTAAGTAAAACAAATGATCAATTTATCGTCTATCTCACAAAAATGAATAACCACAATTCTTTCGTCGTGTTCGCACGTACCTGTGTCAGTTCTCGTTTCGCTTCCTGACTCGCCTGAGCCATGTGGAGCTTGAAAATTTCGGCCAGATCCTTCTCAACAAGCACCGTCTTGAGGTAGTCCTCGTTGCGCTTGTTCATGGGCAGAAACTCCATAAGGCGGGTGTCGAGACCGCCCTTGCGAAGAGCCGCCACCAACGGCGCATTGCCGCCCTTCTCCTGCCTGAAGGTGATGAACACCTCCAGCAGAAACTCCAGCGCTAGCCCGTCCTTCGTCAGGTGTTCATTGTTCAGCACGTTCAGTACTTGCGGCGGAATGGAACCATTGGCTGCACAGGAGGAAAGAGAAGAGAATCACACACATCAACACATATTAGTATTGCAAGAAGCATCACTCAGACTGCGTCATACATTGAGGGAAGGTTACACGGTGTAATAGTCCTCATTGACGCCAAAAGTCACAGAACATAGTTCTCCGGACAGATAATAGCGTAAGCAAAATGAACTATTTTGTGATTTACTCTAGGCACTTTTTTGTTTAATAAAACACCTTCGACATGATTAATTAGTCACAGTCTCCAGTTATATGATCCTTGGTGCCGAAATGTGTCCTAACCCTAAGTCATATAAACATAAAAACACTTACCCATCCACAAAGCCGTCATGCGAGCGAGCTTGATCCGTTCGAGTGGAGTAAAACCCTTGATGAAGATCAAAATTTTCTTCATTTCCTCCTCAAACATTTTCTCGAGATACTTGTATCGACGCATAAGCCGCATAAAGATCTAGAAGTGCAACATAAAGAAGAAAATTATTTGGTTACCTTTTATTAATATTACATGTTTGAAAAATATATTCTTTCGAAAAACAAATGTAGGAAAACTCGAAAAGAATACGCTTTACAGAGCATGAAAACGCATCTCAAGCAAATAGCTTCCGTTGTTGATATAGCACACACCTATCTAACAACGTAATACTGGGGGGGGGGAAGAGCCAAGGACTCATCAACATTCAGTTATACTTAGTGGAAGGGTGCGCCATATTATTGTACAAACAACCGACACATTCAATTACATACCTGCTCATGGTTCCGCATCGATTCCATGTCTTCCGATGCTGCGAATATACAGCGATCGGTACGTGGTTTCTCGCCATCTTGCGAGATAGATCCTCCAGGAACTATCACATAAACAGATGAAACGCAAAAACACAATACTTCTGGTCAGTTAAAAGTCGTTTATTTATTTATTAGTAGTCCTACTTACCGAGTAATCCACCAGCAATTAAGATATCGAATAAAACTTCACCGTAGCGACGATAGTCGAGTTTATTACCAGCGCTGTCAAGGTACTTGTAAATTTGCTCTAGATCTTCAGCTGCTTCGAGACCTGCAATGACCGCGTCACGGAATCCCGTGGGGTCATTCTTCTCTCTTTCATCTGCAAAGAAAAAATCAATCAAATAAAAAAGGATCAGTATGTTGATGTTGATAAAGGCTTTGTTTTTTTATGTAGCCAGCCGGATTAGGAAAACTGTGCGTTATAACATAGATACACCGAAGCCACTATTTTTGTATCACAGTCAATTTTTATTTTCTTTTTGCTCTAGTTCATCTTTGATTCTCGGTTATGCATTTTCGATGCGTTTGTAGCCAGGCGGCGTGTTACGACACGTATAGGGTCAGACGATGCGTAACATAGCTTAGCCGAAGCCAATATTTATATTACAGTCATTTGTATCCAAAAGCAGATGAGGAAAGCAACATGCTTATGGTTAGCGACTGTGTCTTGCTATAATTAAACTGCTTTTCCTTCGAATTGTGCACAGCAAAAATAATCTTTCAGGATGAGAAGTCACAAAAACCGATCGTTGCCATAATTCATCGTACAATCAATACATTTTGTGTTGTAGCCAGGCGGCGTGTTACTTCAAGTATTGGAAATATTGACTATGCGTAACATAGCGTAGCCGAAGCCAATATTTATATTACAGCCAATTATATCCAAAAGCAGACGAGGAAAGCATCATGCTTATGGTTAGTGACTGTGTACTTTTGTCCTTTTCGTTTTTAGACTGCAGATGATCCTCTAGCAAACAGATACTATAGCGATAAAGGTCAAGAGTACCGACTCTAAAGATAGAGAGATAGAATTTTACGAATAAATAAGCAATGTGCCTACAAAACAATCCAATATTATAGCACCTTCTTCTTCTTCTTTCTTGGCCTAACGACCTCTTAAGGTCATGCCTGCCATTTCTGGCTTACTAGACTAATTGATACCGCATAGTTGGTTAGTCAATCCTCACTATGGGGAAACGGCCCAGATGAGACTTGAACCCCGGTCCTGCCGTGTGAAGACCGGCGCCGCTGTCGCATCACCACCGGGACCCGACAAACAACAGCAGAACCGCCTCATCCGATTTTTACGCATCAGCAACCTGTACCGAGAAATTTAAATCCAACGCACAATAGTTTTACCAATATAAGAATTTCATGTAATAGATTAGCCACACTCGCAATAGTTGTACCACACATGTAACAATAGACAGAAAAGAGGCGAATGAGGTCTATGAGACCCAAAGCCTCTATAAATAAACTGCTGCTGCTGCTGCTGCTGCTGCTGCTGCTGCTGCTGCTGCTGCTGCTGCTGCTGCTGCTGCTGCTGCTGCTGCTGCTGCTGCTGCTGCTGCTGCTGCTGCTGCTGCTGCTGCTGCTGCTGCTGCTGCTGCTGCTGCTGCTGCTGCTGCTGCTGCTGCTGCTGCTGCTGCTGCTGCTGCTGCTGCTGCTGCTGCTGCTGCTGCTGCTGCTGCTGCTGCTGCTGCTGCTGCTGCTGCTGCTGCTGCTGCTGCTGCTGCTGCTGCTGCTGCTGCTGCTGCTGCTGCTGCTGCTGCTGCTGCTGCTGCTGCTGCTGCTGCTGCTGCTGCTGCTGCTGCTGCTGCTGCTGCTGCTGCTGCTGCTGCTGCTGCTGCTGCTGCTGCTGCTGCTGCTGCTGCTGCTGCTGCTGCTGCTGCTGCTGCTGCTGCTGCTGCTGCTGCTGCTGCTGCTGCTGCTGCTGCTGCTGCTGCTGCTGCTGCTGCTGCTGCTGCTGCTGCTGCTGCTGCTGCTGCTGCTGCTGCTGCTGCTGCTGCTGCTGCTGCTGCTGCTGCTGCTGCTGCTGCTGCTGCTGCTGCTGCTGCTGCTGCTGCTGCTGCTGCTGCTGCTGCTGCTGCTGCTGCTGCTGCTGCTGCTGCTGCTGCTGCTGCTGCTGCTGCTGCTGCTGCTGCTGCTGCTGCTGCTGCTGCTGCTGCTGCTGCTGCTGCTGCTGCTGCTGCTGCTGCTGCTGCTGCTGCTGCTGCTGCTGCTGCTGCTGCTGCTGCTGCTGCTGCTGCTGCTGCTGCTGCTGCTGCTGCTGCTGCTGCTGCTGCTGCTGCTGCTGCTGCTGCTGCTGATGATGATGATGGGTTTGGCTTTGAAGGGTATTTTGACTTAGCCCTACTCCAATCCCTGACTGGTGTAGGTCACCAGATGTCGCCTGACCAATCCCGTCAATAAATGACGCCAGTAGGGTCACCAAATTTTCACGCTCCTGGCGCTCTCGACAAAGCTCGTCACGTAGCTTCGACAGCTCCTCGCAAGCTGCAGTTTCACGGCTACGCGCTTCTTCTCCGTTGACTTGCATTAAATAACGTAGGCCACTTACTTCCTCGTGCATTCGTTCAAGATTTTTATTCAGCCGCTCATTTTCTCTGCTGCGCTCCTCCAATTGGCTGCGCAACATTTCTACCTCCTTCGTGTCCCAAGCCGCCCACGACACCAACGAAGATACTTTTCCTCCTCCCGCTACACTGCAGCGAGTCATGGCCACTTTCTTTGCTATTGTGGGAATTTTTGTAATTCCTCCACTATCTCCAGCATCTACGGACGCTATCCGAGGACGTAATTCACATTTTATCCTCTCCATTGCTCCCTTTCTAGTTGTTACCATTTCGCACTCTTTAGCGCACTGATCCGTTGATACTGGAACCTTGAAGTCAGTTAACGAACCTTCAAGTCAGAATGCATATACCTGCCCCTTTTTTGCGGAAAACATCATGATAGGCGACATCTTGAAGACTTGGGTGACGCTTGTGACTCTTACTCATAATTCTTACACTCTTTTGTTCTCTCACCCAAAAATGCGTACAAAATTCGAATCCAATTGTACAACACCGACGATGGATGATGCGTTTATTTAGTCGTAATTTTTGCTTAAAAATAATAAATTAATCTAAACCAAAAATGTAACCCAGCCGGTGAAGGAATGATGATTTGCTAATTCACTTGTATTCATTCTATTCTGCTGTAGTTGGGGCTCATGTCTCTCTTTCTGTGTCTTTACTACTCACAGCTCACAGTGCCCCACGGTCCATGCCGTCATAGTAGTAGCCTTTCTAAGTAATGTAGTTTTTATTGTGCCAGGAATGATGTTTTCCGGCGAAGAACAAAAAAAAAACAATCAAAGAAAACAAATGCAGTACTGGGACCGTTCCTTTCACACATTATCAGTTTATCACAAATTAAAATCAAAGAAGTTAGTGCCGTGTGTAGTAAGTGGGGGTCCGGCAAATTGATCCGTTCGTTGTCATCGTTTGGTTAAAGTTGGTGTGTCTTTTGTGTAACAATTTTAACCATGCAGTTAACAGTGTTTTAAGGCAAGGAGAGAGGTTTTGTTTGATGATGCTGATGCGGAGGAGGAGCTCTCATCGATACATATTCTAGGATCGTTCAGAACGAGGTTCTACGATAAAGGTACCACAATAATTGACCGTCGGTGTTTCACCCAACGAAGGAGAAGGACGGAAAGGGTAGGGGAGAAGGGCGGGGAGGGATACGGTTACGATTGACTGATCGTGTTACGGAAGGAAGGATTGAGCATCACAATTTCCTCCTCACTGTCGTCATCCGTATCGGTGATCGGGTCCTGTTCGTCGTCGTAGTACGGCTGCAGCTCTGCGGAGGACAAAAGATGTGAGTTAAAAAACATTGTAACGAAATCTTCGCCGGAATAAAGAGTTTGACATACTTTTCGTGGAAGCACGGAACAGTTCCGTCTCTTCGTCGTCGTCGAAGAGCTTCCGGTTCAGTTCGCCCTTCTGTGGTAGAAGTGAAAAGTTGTAGTAGTAGCGCGAATCACGACGGCGCGCCTGAATGTACATGAAGCACATGATACCGGCAACGATGATGCCGACCGAAACACATCCCGCCAGTATGACGAAAACGAGCCGCGGCAATCCTAGTACACGTTCGTCGCGTGCCAGATGGAAGACGATACCCGTCGCGCCGCCCAGAGGTCCTTGGCTGATTTTTCTGCAAAACAAATAGAACAACGGTATGATGAATGTACTGCTGAGGATGAGTTCTCGCTCTGCTCAAAGGAGGAAAATTATTCAACATCAACCTCATCAACGTTAGGTCCTACCGAAGAGAAGTCCCAGACATGATGTAGAACATATTCTGGGGGACGACTTCAATAGAAAATTCGGTAGGAAGTCAATGTATCACCAATATATTGGAAGTCTAAATCTACAAGAGCACTGTAATGATAATGGCATCCGTAAACAATCCGATCGCTGGGAGTATGGAGCTTCTTGTAAACAGATTGACCACTTATTGAACAGTTTTCTAAGACTATCGAGCCGCTTGAACGGATAGGTAATTCCCAACAGGGGATATGAATTCGCTCCAGGAATCTACTATAAACTCGGATGGCTCTACTATCAACAAACGACTAAAATACGTTAGACTAAATTATTAAGGTTGCGAAAATACATTCTCAGCCTAAACATCGAAGAAGGATGAGAACTCACGCAGACGAGAAGGAAAAAGGGATTCATGGATGCCAGAATCAAATAGGTGATGGGAATCATCAGGATCGTTCTGGCCAGGACATGTACTATGGATAATAAGAGAAGGACCTGGCTCGTACACGTCGAGAGTGAACATATAAAGCAATTAAGGATAATAGCGAAAGATCAACAAGGTCATTGGAGAGGAGAGTAGCGTTGCACAGGAACGGATATAAGAGTTCGCCTTGTAATCGCTTCAGGGCCAAACAGTCAACAGCATCCTAGCCATACTCAACAGACTGCTGAGCACAAACTCAACATCAGTACAGCGATTTGAGGCATAGAGAATCACGAATTTCAGAGGGCTGTCGGATAGAAAACACCAAGCATTTTATTAGCTTAATTGAGCGTGATGTCGATGTGATCGTTAAAAGACTGTTTAGTAGAAGTGACTCTAGAGTTTCACAGTAGACGAACAATTAAACGATATAACACGACACTAACACAGGGCAAAGCACAACACCATTGGAAAAACACAGGGCTTAGAAGGAAAGGTATATAAATTTGCATATCATCAGAATAAAGTAGAGAGTGGTCTGGAAGAAAAAACTTTACCGCAATTGTGTATAAACAAGGAAAAAAGAAGCACACTGAGTAAGCTACTTTGTGGCACCTTAGATTTCGCTTTAAAAGAATCAAAAAGCGAGTCCTTCAATCTGACTTCGTAACTCTTAAGCCGGGGGTACACCAAGCGTAAACTTTAGCGTAAATCTAAATTTTGACAGAAAAATCCGTCAAAAAGTTTACGCTTCGTTTACCGGGTTAGCGTAAATCGAAAATATCAAATTCAAATAAAAATTATTATTATTGAAAACCTTTTGAAAATTGATTCTTGAATTTATGAAGCAGGCACAGCACTGGCTCCAATGCTGATATTTATACCGATTTCCTCTTCTTTTTCTGAAAATTTCAACCGTCAAAAGTTTACGCGTCGAGTTTGTAGCTCTCGAAGCTACAAACTTTTTGACATAACTTTTGTACCTTCCCCTCCAAATCAAGCGTAAACTTTTTCAGTTTACGCTTGGTGTACCCCCGGCTTTACGTAGTGAAATTACTAAACTTGGCAATGGATCTCATGGTGCATTGCATGTATAGGAATGCGTTGGCGTTGATAGTCCTGCCTTGATGAAATCAGTGTACTACACGAGCCAAGAGAGGGGAATGAACGATCGATTCAAGAACTTTTGATGAAGCAGCACACAGCATCGACACGCCACGGTAATTCACGCTGGGCTTTAAGCTGGCTTTTTCCGGATCTTCTCCTTCTTCCTTGGCACTATAACCTCGTAAGGTCTTGGCCTGCCAGCTATTGCTAGCTTTCGGTGACTAAGTATTACCCGTAGCTGGATAATCAGTTCTGCGTACGGGGAGGCGATCCGAACGGGATTCGAACCTATGTCCTGCCGTGTGGAGACCAATGCCGCTGTTGTATACTCCACCGGGCCGCCATACCGGATTAGAAGAGTTTAATATTCACTAGATTCTTGATTTCACATCCGAATGGCCAGATACCAGATCCTTCTGCTCGATTCTTCCTTGTGTGTTACATTTGGCCCACTGTCCCTCATCGTGATGGCTGAATCTGTCTTAAACACTCTTCATTATTAAGTCCATGTTCAAATGCTGTGCCGTGAGGCGGTTACTGTCTTTGCTGGCGTTAAGGACCTAATGCTCGCAAAACTATAGAGATTTAGCACAGAGAATTTTGTCTTTTCTTGTTTCTTCAGGTGCTTTCTTCATGGTAGAATGTACCAAGTTCAAAATGTGTGTTCTTTTTCAAATCTTTTCGTAATTAGGTCTTATGTTAAACTGCATTTGTACAATTGACCTTCCCGCTGATGGTGTTGTTATAAATACTGATGGTCTAAAATGACTAGAGTAGACTTTGCAAGGTTAAAAATCTTTAAAGCTTTTCATCATCTTTAAAGAAATGGCAGTTGGGTTCATTCTTGTATGCCAATATTTGCGTCCAAACACCTGAACCTCAGTGATAACCTCAGAATATCTTACAGTCTAGATATTGTGAATGTAGGTAGTACTTACTTTACGCCCTGCTCGTACCCCGACGGCTCAGCATGCACCATAATGTCTTTCGTGCCGGACAGAGATTCAAACTGGAATTTTCCCAACGGTCCCGTACGTCCGTTAGCAAGCACCTGCTCACTGTGTGCATCGGTTACGTACACTTTCGCATTGGGCAGTGGATGATTAGCGTCATCCAGTACGATTCCTGTAAATATGTAATGAACCGTGTATTCATATCGCTACGCTTTACCGCCCCCAACCATTATACTTACCACTCACAACAGCGTTCACCTCAACACCACCATCCTGCGGGAACACTTTCATCGTTTTGGCCGGCTCGAGCACCCCAAAATCGTGATGTTTCTCAGGCAGCAGGACCTGTGGGTTGATCGGTACAGGCGATGCGACAATACTTTCCCGTGGCCGGGCAGCTTCCTGCATTACAATGTCACCGAGATCCAGTATCTGATTGTCGCTGAGCGTTACCGGCATGATACGGGATGTGTAGTTGTAGCAGCTGATTTCGATATCCATCGAACCGGACGGTAGAACGATGCGGAAGTGTGCCAGGTTGGGCGTTACCTTGTAGATCAGATTATTACCGTGCACGCGCAGGATTGCCTTGCGCAGCGGTGTACCGTGAATGTCTTTGACGAATCCTCGAATGCCGGTATCGATTAGTCGCAGGAAGTTAGTCATACGTTCCAGATTCTGACGCCAAACGCTAGCAATGGCCGTCTCGGATGGCATCTTGCAGCAACCAAGCTGCAGCGTAAACAGGGGCACCTCGTACAGCTTGTGGATCGCATTCGTGACACGTTGCGTCGCTTCGACTTGATGCAGCTGACCGGCATCGACCGTACAGTGGTCGGAGCTGGCGGACTGCCTATATTTGTGACCTTTGATTTTTTCCGCAAACCGTGAGTAGATTGCAACCTTATCCTCCGTGTTCGGGAAGCTGTTGTGGCAAAGAAGGGTAATATAGAGACATTAGCGGGGTGTTGTTTTTGTGTGCTTGTTGGGTATATACGCCACTTACAAAACATCGTGTCCACCGGCCGAAAATGTAAGCGCCAGATCGTACTCCTCGTCCTTGAGCATGCGCAGGAACATATCCTTCTGATGGTCCGTTTCCGCGTTCAGCAACTTATCTGCCAGCTCATCCGAATGTAGCGTAGGATTGCAAACGGATTCATTCGCCCGAAACTGTTGTACGATCTCGTCGAAATTATTCTTCACGGGCACGAAGTGCAGGACAGCATTTTGAAGCAGTTTAATCAGCAACGGTTCCTTGATTAAATAGCCCGCTAGGACGTGACGTGCCAGATTAATGACCATCTCCCGCCCAATGGCAGCCGTTTGGAAGAGTGAAGATATGATCAGGATGTGTAGTTTGGTCTCTTCCGGCGTTCCTATCTGCAGATGGATGCGGAGTAATAGTAACTTTTAGCTTATTTATGTTCCCATTTTCCCGAAGGCATTCGCTTACACTACTTACACTATCGGTCACCTTCACGGAAGGATACGCCATCGATACCTCATTACCACTGAACTCTAGGGTAACGGATTTGTAGTGTTTGTTCTCGAATTCGGCCATTATCGATTGCAGTTCCGCATCCGAATGGTATCGCGTTTTGATGACGTTTTCCAACGTCCGATAGTCGTACGCCGACGACCAATGTTGTGGATCGTCACGCATCAGCTGAAAATCGACAATCACCGCCCGCTCTGCCTCGGGTGGGATGCGTACCTCGAGTGATTGTGGTTCGTAACCCTCTGCCTCCGCAGTAACGTTGTACAGACCGGGCAGCAACAATCGATAGTAATCACCGTTCGCCGTAGTGTACGTTACATGCTCGATCTGATTCACCTTTACGCTGGCACGTCCGATCGGATGCCCGATCGTACTCCGCACGTATCCCGTAATGCCGTGCTGTGCTTGCTCCACGTACTGTAGCAACGCTTCGCGGTTTTGTTTCCAAAAATCGGGTAACTGTGAAGCGGGCGGGAACTTATCGCATCCGACCTCGAGCGTCAGCTCGTACGCTCCACCAACCACGTACGACCAGTCCTGCATTCCACCGGTCACACTGTACCAAGCGGCACCGTTCGTGATACCGTCGGGGAAAGTTTCACGCAGGTAGGTGGGACACGGGTGTCCAAGGTGCATCGTTGTATGTGACTGTAGGAGAGAGAAACGCAAAGCAAATTTGTTAAAAATGGTGCAGTTCGAAGTTCTCATCGTTATTTGACACTTTTCTTAGATTTTTAAATCGATTTTTGAACGGTTTCGCAGTTATGCTTGAATCCAACTCTTACAGTGTGTTTACGGTTTACCAAATATTTCTGAAATTCGTAATGGTAACTGCCGTTTTAAAATAGCTTTTGGCAACGAAAACATAGGAAGTTATTTAGAATCTAAAAATATTTGGAGAACCGGTAAAAAATAGTATGAAAATGTAAGGAAACCGCCAATGGTTCAAAATTATCTAGAAAAGTGTAACACCATGTAATCGTCCATCACAATACGCCTCCATTACACATCACTTACATTAGCGTACACATGTGCCAGATACTGGAACAGTTCGTTCTCTTCCGTCGGGTTCTTAACCGTGCGCGGATCACCGTACCCACTCGAGTATGCGAAATCCTTCGGCGAATCATCGTACGGATAGTTGGCTACCAGTGCACCACCGTGCAGATTGGCAGACAGTACGAACGGTGTCGATAGGGACCAATTCATAACGGCCAACGTTTCCGGTTCCTGGTGAGCGTTGTACTGATTGCGCCCAAACTGATCGGGAAAGTTACGGTTCAGGTCAACGTTGTTCGCGTTCGAGCGTCCACGCAAACTTTCCTTATCGTTCGCATCGGACAGCTCGTACCCGTCCGGATTCATGCTAAACAGCAGATGCAATCGTGTCCCATTCACAAGCTTCGTAATGCGCTGCGTACGGTTAAAGTTTTCGCACAAATACTTAGCAAACAGTAGCAACAGTTCCCGACCGACCACCTCGTTACCGTGCATGTTTGCGATGTACTTAACTTCCGGTTTGCCCGGTACGTGTTGACCGGGGGTAGCGGTAACTTCCATTACCCACAGATCACGTCCCTGCACGGATTTGCCGATCGAGTAGAGCCGCGTAATGGATGGGTAGTTACTGGCTAGATCTTGAATGTAGCTGGAAGTAGGTTTGTGATGGAAAGTATGATACAGTTGGGTACTAATGGAGGAAAATGAGGGTACGCGGTCACCTACCGAACCATGGTAGTGTAGTTGTGGTGTACAAAGGCGGGCGTTTTAGCAAATCCATAATCGTCAAACGTTTCGCGAACTACTCGCACCTGTTCCGATTTGGACGGAGCTGTAAGAGGGATAGTTTGAGAAGGAATTAGCATTGGAAAATGATTTACGGCATATTTCTAACATGATTTAACTTTACAATATCTACACTACCGTTAGTTTTTGGTTGTAAAAATATGTTTTTGGTTGTTAATAATTAGCATTTGTTATATTATCTGCATTATAGTTGATGCTGTGAGATATCACTTGAACGATTCGACGCTTAAACAGTATACGGACGAACACGAGCAGACACACACAGAACAGACAGACATGGACATACCTTTAATTTTATACAAAACTACTACAGATATCATACAATTTACCATACGCTGGAATCATATAGCAAACGCTCAAGAAAACTATTGTTTCGTAACTATTATAAAATTGCAATTGCTATGATGGTACGTACGTTTTTATCTTTATTCTTCACTTTCTCTCTCTCTCTTTCTGATGGTTTTTCCTCCTTTTGCTGTTTGCTTTTTTACACACCAACAAGAAGATTTTAGTGTTTAAGAACCTGAAGTAGAATATTTGTTCCGCTGGGGGTTGTGGTTGTGTATACAATAGTGTTTCAATTTGTGCAGTGTATGTGTGTTGAAATACAATGTTACACAGTTACGTAACACGGTGTCGCTAAACATTTATACACTATATGTACTGGATCCTTTTTTTTTTTGCGATCAACATTATTACTCTTTCATGAAATGTACATCAAGTTAAAGGAGCAAGGATAGGTTTGGTTTTGCTCTTTCCATGTGTGAAACAATGAATTATTGGAGGAATATTACATGCTTTAACAGCGGTAATTACTGTCCGACTTCCACAGAAACCCGCTTAATGTTGAACAAACAAAGAATTAAACACGGATGTGTCTTGAAGTGAATCTTGATGTTATTAGATATCTTCCGGATTGTTATTTACTCGCTTGGATCATCCATAGATTCATAAAAATAAGTAGTAGTGCTGCAAATAATTTCTATAAATCAGCAAACCAAAATTGAAAAGCATTTACTTCGATAAAAGAACACAAAAACTGAACATCTGGAAACTATTTAGGAGTGAACGGACTTAAACATCCTCAAGCGTAAAATGTTTCGCTGGCCGATAGGAACAAGTCAACCCTTGCCAAAACGGAAGGTGCATGCAAACAAACAAAAGGAAACGGAAGAAAACATTTCTATACTTAATCTAAAAATGTTTTAACAATTAATTGTTGCCTTAATACCCATAACCAATCGCCCACATACTGTTTACAAAGAAGCCTTAATATATTTGTGTTAGTGTGCAATTAGATTGCAGTTAGTATTAAAGAGATAGCTTTCCAACATGTTGTGTAGTCCCATTCCATAAACAAAACCAAACCCGCTGGTGGTTAGTAGTATATTCGAGAGGTGAGCAGGTGCCCTAACTACTACAGATATCATACAATTTACCATACGCTGGAATCATATAGCAAACGCTCAAGAAAACTATTGTTTCGTAACTATTATAAAATTGCAATTGCTATGATGGTACGTACGTTTTTATCTTTATTCTTCACTTTCTCTCTCTCTCTCTTTCTGATGGGTTTTCTCCCTTTTGCTGTTTGCTTTTTTACACACCAACAAGAAGATTTTAGTGTTTAAGAACCTGAAGTAGAATATTTGTTCCGCTGGAGGTTGTGGTTGTGTATACAATAGTGTTTCAATTTGTGCAGTGTATGTGTGTTGAAATACAATGTTACACAGTTACGTAACACGGTGTCGCTAAACATTTATACACTATATGTACTGGATCCTTTTTTTTTTTGCGATCAACATTATTACTCTTTCATGAAATGTACATCAAGTTAAAGGAGCAAGGATAGGTTTGGTTTTGCTCTTTCCATGTGTGAAACAATGAATTATTGGAGGAATATTACATGCTTTAACAGCGGTAATTACTGTCCGACTTCCACAGAAACCCGCTTAATGTTGAACAAACAAAGAATTAAACACGGATGTGTCTTGAAGTGAATCTTGATGTTATTAGATATCTTCCGGATTGTTATTTACTCGCTTGGATCATCCATAGATTCATAAAAATAAGTAGTAGTGCTGCAAATAATTTCTATAAATCAGCAAACCAAAATTGAAAAGCATTTACTTCGATAACAGAACAAAAAACTGAACTATTTAGGAGTGAACGGACTTAAAAATCCTCAAGCGTAAAATGTTTCGCTGGCCGATAGGAACAAGTCAACCCTTGCCAAAACGGAAGGTGCATGCAAACAAACAAAAGGAAACGGAAGAAAACATTTCTATACTTAATCTAAAAATGTTTTAACAATTAATTGTTGCCTTAATACCCATAACCAATCGCCCACATACTGTTTACAAAGAAGCCTTAATATATTTGTGTTAGTGTGCAATTAGATTGCAGTTAGTATTAAAGAGATAGCTTTCCAACATGTTGTGTAGTCCCATTCCATAAACAAAACCAAACCCGCTGGTGGTTAGTAGTATATTCGAGAGGTGAGCATGTGCCCTATTCTGATCGGGTAACCATATTGAGGAGGGTTCGTTAGTTTTGATAACGATTCTTAGAATACATGTGGCGCTCATTACGATGTAAAAAGGATGTAATTGTACACTAGAATGTTACTGTTAAGTTAAGATGCTTCTTTGCACCAGATTCACTGCTTGGTTCACTGTTAGTTGTTATGAAATTATGTGTACGAATTCGCTAGAAGAGATGTTTTTTCGTTCATAGTGGATGCTGCTGCTGCTGCTGTCTTTTACAATTTGCATATTTTAAAGTGTTTTATACATATTTTGTTGTGGTCAATCTCATTTCCAGTATGTATGCTCCGTAAAACCCATAAATAAAATAGAAAATAAAGATCACATGCTCGAAGCGGCGGCGGCGCGGGCATAGGAATAAAAGAAAGATTCTAAACTTTTCTCTTCAGAGCGCGTGCTGTTAAGAATGAAAGTGCCTTCCTACGGAAGTGTGTACACAAGACGCAAGCCCTGTTTCGACAATTCGATCGCACCCCGGTGGCATACGAATGAAGCAAGCACTGAGGACACACCGCAAGTGAGGGGGCGGCCGTAGCTGAAGATAGAAGCTTTAGATACCTTCTTGTGTGTCGTAGCTCTTCAGGCTGAAGTTCACCTGCAGCGATTGATCGGCCTTCACTTGTACGGTAACGGGCTCGCTCGGGTAGTAGCTGACAATAAGAAAAAGGGAAGAGATGATAATTTTCAACCCCGGTTTCTGTTGTGTTTGGCTGCAACAACTTACCCAACAGCTTCCACACGAACGTTGTACTGACCAGGGACCAACAGGCGCCAGTATTCGCCCCTCTCGCTGGTGCGTACATTCCGATCGATTCCGCTCACAATAACGTCCGCATCCTTGATCGGATAACCGGCACTGTCCGTGACCAGACCCTAAAACGAACATTTTAACATCATCATTAGCGGAAATCCTTTGGAATTCATTTTTTTTTTCATTCGGAAGCAACCACTACCTTCACACCAACGTGAACCAGCTTCATGTACTCGATCAGGCTGCGCTTGTTTTTGTTCCACTCTTTCGGCAGCTCTCTGGCGTACGGAAACTTGCAGCAACTTAGCTCCAGTGTAACCTCAAAACAGTTGCTGTACACGTAGTTGAAATCCTGCATGCCACCGCTCAGCTCGTACCAGTACGCTCCGTTGGTGATGCCGCTCTGGAATGTTTCATTACAATCACGTCCCTGGCGCATTACCGGATGATTTTCGGCGTACGTTAGGGCAGCATATTTGAAGAACTTATTGTCCGGGGTACGGCTTTCCTCGCAGCAGTCATGATGATGGCTGGAAAAGATACAAACAAAAAAGTAAAGACTAATTGTCTAACACGCGTCTAACCGGGGCTTTCGGTAGCCTTACATCGAATTGTCGTATGGGTAGCTGGCAACGACGGCACCACCATGCAGGTTAGCGGACAGAACGAACGGATTGTTAAGGATCCAGTTCATAACGGCCACCGTTTCTGGCTGGCGGCGTCTCATGCGCTGATGGCGCGTACGGTCATCATCGAAGCGGTCGGGAAAATCGCGATTAAGATCCACGTTTGCTGCATTGTATCGTCCCACGTAATCTGGTGGCGATTCACAGACACCTTCCTGGAAGCGGGAGAAGAGATCAATAAAATGTTTTTACAAAACGGTTACGTTTATTTCATTCATTATCTCGTTTGCGTCACAACACGAGCTCAGCACAGCTGGAGCGCATGATTTGTGGGAAGGCTATAGGATCTGGTTGCGAGAAAATGCATACAACCATACGCTTCCATACACAACCCACGTGAAATCGTTTCCTGCTTGTCCCACTACACTACAGAAGAGCGCTCTCATTATTTTTCCGAAAGCAGTGTACAATCTGGACGGAAAACAGACTCCAAAGCGTTTTCTTCCATCATTCACGAACAGAAGAGCGAAGGTGGAAGCGTTCGCGTCGGCACAGCGAATTATCCCACGCATCACAACATCCTGCCATTCATCCCACGTGTCATTACGACGGTGTAAGCATCATGTGAATGGGAGAACCGTCACAACGAAATATCAAGTGATTAAGGAGGTGAAACTAGGACCCGCAAAAATAAAGAGAAAGGCTCACTTAAAAGAATTTTCGTTCGATGGCCCAATATTATACCAATTCACTGAACCCTTCCTTCATTGTATTTTGTATTATGTCCTTAATGTACAGACCAAAACAAACAGCGTTATCATTTGATCTCTAACGTATCCTGAACACTGGTTATAGGTTGGCAGGAGTTTTGCAACATCTTCTTATGATCTGCTTAAAATCGGATAAAAAACGCAACAGAAAATGATGAGGAAAAAGGAGGCTTTCAGCTGTGTATCCCCTGGATTGACTTTACGTTGAAGAACATACTGGACGCATAATGTTGTGCAAAGCTCGCCGTAAATGTCTGAGATGGAGCCGTCTATTCAAAATCTATAATCTTGCAAAACCTATCGTTAATCTTCTTCAAGAGGTCCAGGTCTTGGGCTGCCTCTACTAAGGTTATCTACAGCTAGATAGTCAGTTCCGGAAACCCGGAGTACATAAATGTTCCATTGATAGATTAGAAACGCAAACTGTGAATCATCAAGAGCCTAACAATCTACAAAAATTCAGAACATTTCTGCATGCTGCATGTCGCTGCATGTGGCTGGTAAAGTTGCAGTGATGAATCATAGAAATATGTTTTTCTTAATTTCTGGAGCTTGGTTCATGAATCATGAACTTTTACCACAGTTACCGTTTGTTTTCATGCTCTTTTTTTAAATTCAATTAGAATTTCATGCTCTTTTAGACTACAGATTCTTATATACATAATTATTGTAATCTTTCTTACAGATTGCACCAAATATTGTGTGTTTTGTTTATTTATTTATACTGGTATAGAATGGTAAAAAGAGTACAGGATGTTCAATAAGTTCGAATACAACTTTTTAATGTTGTGTGGATGCGCACGATATGCAATTCTGTGCATTGGAATTGATGTCATAGTTTGCATGGTAATGCATATATTTGCATGATAATGCAAGAAATTTCATGTAACTGTCATTTGTTATTCGCTTATTACACGCCATGAAGCAGTTCCGCGAAATCGTTATAAAGTTATTTATGAGAGGTGAGCCACCCGGAGACATATTCAGGCGGTTGTATTTACTTGGGGCGGCCCGGTGGTGTATACACTTGTCCTAAAAATCCTACTTTACGCAATAAAAAATTAAAAAAGGATATCTTGAACTTTAAATTTTTTAATTCACACTTAAAGAGTATTCGAACTTATTGAATATCCTGTATATCTCTGGCACAGAATGGTGGAAACAGATGTGGTTATCCTTGTCTAAACGACGACCAAACAAATTTGTTGCTCGAACCTTTATTGGAGTACCTTATCCAATCATTCTATACCTTAGATGGAGCAGCAACTTCCGGTCCAGGGTCTCAAAAACTTTTTTCTCTCTCTTGTAGAAAGGTTCTTCAGTGTCAAATACGTCAAAATAAGTCACACATCAGCAGGACATTCAAAATAGAATTTATTTTCTGAAGGAAAACGCACATATTTATCAACGATAATGCACATTACACAAACACGTACTAAACTGTCCTGAAGCAAAATTATATGCAATCGGAAGAAGCATTTAATTGACAATCTAATTACACAGCACACCAAGCCAACCAACCCACTATGCTAGTAGTGCAGAAGGTCTTCCATAATATTAATTGCTGTGTTAGGTCTTTGTCCCCAACCATAAAGCTAGCGGAAATCGTTCGTGAGTCGGGTCGGGTGGTGGTGTAAATAAATCGTAAATAAAAAATCTGCCCGCGTTGTTGTTTATCACAGCATTAAATCGATTTTGATTCTTTGACGACACCTACTTATTATTACAGCGTGGCCACACGGTTTGTGCAATATGTTATCGGTTCAATTTATCAGACCAGTCAGTGTCCGATGGAAGTGTCACTGCAAATAACGCTGTACAGGTTAACAGTGTAACTTTTTAGAGATAAACAATTAATCATCATCAGCGACAGAAGCGCACTGTTCGGTTCGCGCTTCAGGGCTAGGTTGGCAAAGTTGGCAAAGGTGTTACCGGAATTAATCGATTGCTTCCTGTCAGCTTTATTAATTGTTGTGCAGTTTTGTGTTACACACTAGGTGCAGAGTGTACATCCCGAACAACAATGCCCTTTTTCTTTGGGGTTATTGTACAGTACAGATTCAAGAGTTCTTTAACCAGTGGGGTTATTACTGGGGTACCCTATGTGGATGTTGAAAGGTGCTAATTAAATGTCCCGTTTGCTCCCGTTTCTTCGCCTTTTACACGCTAACCACACGTTGACAACACTTCGATCCGAGAAGTGAAAATGCAATCTCCCAGCAGCTGGCCCGTGGACGCACCAGAGTGTGTATAGGAAGTAATTGAATCAGACAACCGATAAGATGTGTCATTTTTCCGGGTAATTGGATGTGGGATTCGGTCGTTTAATATGGTTTATCGGGGAAAACAACTTACGCAATTGCAACGTCCTCATAAACACCACAAAGAATAGGAGCTTATAAAATGTCCTTTGAGATTCTTTTACACACCAATGGCGGCCTCACATTGTGATGCTCAAGCAAAGCCTGAAGATGGAGATAGAGGAGAAGGTCCACACAGAAAAGCTCCCTCCTGCCCCGCAAACATCAACTGCATTACAATGAATGTTTTCGTAGTGAATAATGATCGTCGTCTAAAGTCGCGCGCCGGGACGTGGTATGCGCTGGAGCTGAAGTCGATGGCAATGGCATTGATGACCTTAAGATGGCACTATAGTTGGTGGTTATTGTTTGGCGAACGAGCATTTTCATTCGCGTCATTATTTATGAACCGTCGCGTCTTCTGCAAGCGAATGCCGGGAGTGCAAAATTATACTTTAAGTTAAGTTAACAATATGCCAAATTTATAGCATTTAATATAAGCATTCAAATTAGTGAAATCACATGTTACTAATTAAATTAAATCAGACAGTCATTAAATAAATCAGTGCATTGATATTTTTTTCATTGAAAGCTTTCACCCTAATTGATTTGATGATTTTTAGAAAATTGTAGACTGTCGATCTAATTGTACTGCTATTACTATAGCACTTTCACAAAAGAGAGTTTTCAAATGAATTCACACAACGCTTACTAATGTTGTTCTGTTTGCTGGACCAGAACAACTGAGCCCTCTCTCTTTCACGCTCTCTATTTGGTTTTTCAAATCGTTCTAAAGATGTTGCCCGGCAACACATGTTTAGAATATGGATGACACCTAAACTGTGTCAACTATGTTAACTACCATCTCACGCTCTAATGCACCACCGGTGGTGGCAGGGTAAAATGAATGCTAGTTCCATTTTTTGTTGTTCCTACATTTTCACGGATGCTTGCGAACTGGGAACTGCTTTTCACATTCTACGTCGAATGTGGTCATATGCCAGATCCCGATGGAAACAATAGATACATAGATGGAGGCAAAAATGCAACAACTTTATCACAGAATTTCTCATCCCACACACTCACACGGTAGACAGCAGTGGTGAGTGCACAGCTGCTTGCTGTAGTGCATTGAAATTGTAATTGTGAGAAGAATTTTCCGCATTCCAACGTTTTGATTAGCATAATTTAGACATTTTCCAAATGTCTCACCCGGCGTTCGGGAAGAGGAACGAACGAGAGGGAGAAAGAGTGAAAGTTGTGACCCAGAACAGCAACGTCACCATCGGTAAATCGGAGCGGAAATTTGCGTATGACGGAATTCCGGAAACGGTACGATTGCCGATCAAAGACACCATGTTCCAGCGTGCAGCGGCACAGCGTGCTGCGATCAAACGAAGGTAAGAAGTGGTGGTGCGTGTTACTGCGATGGTAGGTGGTGGTGGTGCTCGTGATATAATAACAACGGACCCGCGGTTCGTTGTGACCGGTTTCAGCCATCGCCATGCTACGCCAGCAACAGAATTGGGTCCACGAGGTAGTATCGGGATGCTGGTGAAAGGCATTTTTTGTGTGGTAAACTATGACAAGACACGGAACTTGGCTAGATGAGGTGTGGCAAAGGTGCTCTAAAGGAAGAACTGTGACTGTTTTACCAGCATTATTTCTAGCCTTTTTTTTATTCATATAGAACGGCTTGGCCGTATTGCTGCCTTTTTAAGACTTCAAAAAGTGTATGATGAATCAATTTGCACCGTAGTTGACATTGTAGAAACTGGAAGTTTATCGTACTGCGATTGCATGAATTCCGGTTTGCCTCATCTAGCGCCGAAACTGGAAATTCCATGCTAGAAGCACGCACAAAATGGGATTTAAAGTTACTACAGATCCATATCTCCAGCATAGCATACTTCGTTCTTCCTCTAGGTAAGAGAAACAACCTATTTCGGTTCCATTTCTTCCGCTGAAAATTCACAAACGTCATCACAGCACTCCCGTACTGACAAAATTTGAATGCCACTTTGTGCGCTTTGCGTATGACGTCACAAACCTTCCCAGCTGGCACTGATGGCTATGCGGGTGATGAATAAAGGTTTCACCCACTCAACCACGCACATTCCCATGCAAACTGCAATATGTTACACCTATTCGGATGATTCTGCTTACCTTGGACCGCTCATACCCGTCGGGATTCATTGTTGGCATCAGGTAGATGGCAGTTTCGTTCACCAGTGTGCTCACTTCCGGATCCCGGCCGTAATTCGCCAACAGATACTGCGCCAAGTACAGCAGCAGCTCACGGCCCACCGTTTCGTCACCGTGCATATTGCCGACGTACTTGAACATGGGCATCAGCAATGGTCGCGGACGGTTCACGTTCGGGCGTATCTCGAGCACGGTCAGC
>KZ063667.1:25516-43935 GCA_002091835.1 Anopheles maculatus
TGTCTGTTTAATTGCTGAGTTTATAAATTTTATTTAATTGTTTTTCTGTATAGATACAAGACTTATGGTTATCGTCGCAAACATATGTGTTATGCTGACTACACGGTTTCGTGTCTGGTTGCATTGCGCCGCTCACTAGTCGAGTGCGCTGGTCGGTGCTTCGACGAGTGTTCGGTCAAAATAGCTAATTATGCAATAGTTGCATTCTTTGACAAATATCGATTACTTTGATTCCAGCTGTTTGTGTTATGTTTTTATTGTGGGGTACATGTTGTCCTAGTTTTGATGTTTACCATCTCGTGCTATATTGAAAGTTTAGTTCAGAATATGAATGATATCTGTATAGCATAATGGATGCTACAGAAGAAATACAGCGCGCAGAGACAACAATTTTAAAGGTTATACAACAACAGGCATTTGCTGCGGAATATCATCAGTTGCAACGACACAAGGAGTGCCAGAGCGAGCGGATCAAATTGGCACGGTTTAGTCCACTGCGGAAATGTAGCCCTTTTCTGGACGACGACGGAGTGCTAAGAGTAAACGGGAGAATAGACGCTTGTAGGTACACTGGTTACGATTAAAAAAAACCTATTATCCTTCCGAAGACAGGAATCGTTGCGGAGCTGATCATTGCAGATTATCACCGCCGTTATCGCCACGCCAATCATCAAACCGTGATGAACGAGATACGCCAACGGTTTGACGTTCCTGCTCTAAGATCGGTCTGCCACAGAGTGAGAAACCGTTGCCAGATCTGCCACATTCGACGAGCAATGCCGTGTCAACCATTGATGGGGAATCTTCCAGAAGCACGCCTATCACCTTATACCAGAGCTGTTACATTTACAGGAGTGGATTATTTCGGACCATTCTTGATAATAAACGGACGAAAGACCGAGAAACGCTGGGGCGTACTATTCACATGCCTCACAGTGAGGGCGGTGCACATAGAAGTGGCTCATTCACTCACTACAAGTTCCTGTATGATTGCATTTCGCAATTTCATCGCACGCCGCGGCACACCCAACGAAATTATTCAAGACAGTGGTACTAATTTCGTTGGCGCAGAAAGGGAGCTACGGGAGACACTAAAGCAAGTTGACAACGACAAGATAATAGAGGAACTTACCTACCTAACCTGAAACCTAACACAAAATGAACCTACCTAACACAAAATGGACCTTCAACCCTCCAGCAGCGCCGCATTTTGGAGGAGAGTGGGAAAGACTGGTGCAGTCTGTTAAACGAGGTCTTTACTACGTTCAGTTCTCGAGAAAACCTACTGATCCAGTGTTTAACAATAGGCTGATAGAAGTAGAGGCCATTATAAACTCGCGCCCGTTAACAAACGTTCCAGTAGACAATGAGGAAGAAGCACCGATCACCATTTTCTTTTAGGAACATCCAGTGGAGTAAAACCAGTCTCGATGTACGATGACTCCGGAGAAGCCTTGAGAAATACGTGGAAGACGTCTCAGCTCTACGCTAACATCTTTTGGCGCAAATGGATAACCACATACCTTCCTACCCTCACGAAAAGGAGTAAATGGTTCCAACCTCAAGATCCGTTAAAGGTAGGTGACATTGTGCTTATAGTCGATGAAAACCTTCCACGCTCCTGCTGGCCAAAGGGGAGGTTAGTGTCGACTGAACCATCCAGGGACGGTACGGTACGCCGAGCCTGCGTACAAACTTCAAGCGGGAAGACCATGGAAAGACCGGCCGTTAAATTAGCTCGCATCGATCTCGCACCAAAATAGTGATTGAAGGTTCAAACACCGGGGGGAATGTTGCTGCGAATCTCGACATCGCACGGTGCGAGAACATGCGAAACACGCAACAGAGGGCGCCCTGGACGTTCGCCTCGACCGTTGGCTTTGGGGTCAACGAGCAGGGCCGAAAAGAAACACACTCGGCGTCTAAGAGCGAGAGCAAATGACGGTTGTTTTTTTTAACTTGTGAATAAACTCGGACAGTTTTTTTATGTTAAAGAAGCCGTATTGATTGGACGCCGAAAGAAACGATTCATTACAGGACGCTTATTCGTTTTCTCTGTTGCAGGACGCAACAGTAAGCTTTTATTATATCGATTTTAGAAAAATATTTGCAACCAGATAGATTGTTTGTGTTATGTCGCGCAACATTGCCGTCTGGGTTGTCGCCTTGTGCGACAACCTTATAAGGTACGCAATGACAGATGCGAGATCGGTTCGTGATCGTCCTGGCAGACGAGCGAGGCCGATGACTTCTATCCCGGCATCCAGCGAGGCAGGACGTGCGTTGCAACTGTGGCGTGTTTTTAATGTGTGTGTGCGTGTAAATGATTTTAATGTAATAAAGCTAAGTTTTAATTGTACTTGTTTAATCGCATGTGTGTTTATCAGTGTTAAGTGTAGTGCACGGTTGAGAACACAACAGTTTGAGAAATTATGTATATGTGGCAAAGGATCCGGGATGGTTATTGCGTTCAACCTCCTATAGTCGCCACAAGGACGCCAATCACTATCTTTCTTCTGAACCATAGGAAGAGGAGATGATGCTGGAGATGACGATTGTCTACATATACCTAACTCAAGCATGTATTGAAATTCTAATTTGGCTGCTTTTTGTCTAACTGGATCTAGTCGTCTTGGCTTAGAAAAAGGAACGGTTCCTTTTGTATTAATGTAATGAACTACATTATGTTTAACAGGCATGTTGAAATTTGATTTGCAATTTAATTCCGGAAATCTGCTATTAATGAGTGATAGTCATTATAGGGAATAGAGAGGGATATGCGCCATTGAGTCTCCATTTTCGACCACCAAGCCAGGTAACAAACAGTAAATGCGATAAATCGAGTAATATTTTGGCACTATTAAACACTAAGTACACCGCAGAATAAAAAAACAAGTTGTATTTATCTTTAACACTCGCCTAAAGTAGACTCACAAAACATCGTTACATTACATTCCACAATACTATTACAAATATTACATCGAACATTTCCGTGTATTGAACCGAGTAACGTGAGTGCAGTGAACATGTTTGGAGCAACCAGTGATAACCAGGAGGCGGGAGCCGGTTCGTTGGTGGGACGCGTAGGAGTCCAAGCCGATCAAGCAGCGCCATGGAACGAGCAAGGTCCCTCGACTGCGGAAGGGGCGTGTCGGGCATTGACCCCAAAGGTCACTAACCAGTGGGATGAACCGCGTTCGCGGTCGCCACTGCCCGGTCCTTCGAGGACAACGTTTGTGACGCTTAACGATGTGCAGGACACGCGCGATCAGCGTGAGACTAGTAACGCCTAGTAACCACTTTACACCTGCGAAAACGGAAGCAACGTAACACACAAGAAGGAGCACTAGCAGTCGCCGGGTTGAGCTACTAACACGGGTGTTATCGAATGAACTTACTGCAGAACACGAGAAAGCTAACGGTCACTGGGATGAGCCACGATCGCGGGCGCCATCAAACGAGCTCGTAGCGGAATCAGTCGCGACGCCGATGGAGTTGGCCATTGTGATCGAGGAAGGCTCGAGTTCCCGTCAAACGGAGATAGCTCGGAAGAGGTATGAGGTTGAAAGAAGGCAGATTGAGTTGAGAACTCTGGAAATGGAGTTGGTTGAGCTCGAAGAAGCTGAAACGACGGCACCAGTTAGCAGCATGCGAGATAATATTCAGCGGCACAAAGCAAAACGGTGGGTATCCGCAACGGATCGCTTTGGTGCGTCTTCGTCGTTCAGAGCGTGCCCAGCAACACCCCAGTTCGCAAGTACGGCCAACGTACCACCACCATATGATTCCCAGGGATATTCTCGCTTCCCGGACTATTCCACCTGTTCAGAATTGAAAGGGTATTTAAAGCGCCTAGGCAGTAGGCAACACGCATAACACTAGCCATTCTATGATCACAAACGCCATCTATTGACCAGAAGCAGAACTATGCGTTGGTTCCTGCGTCGTGAGAGCGTGTGCAAACCAACCTTAGTGTTCGGTTCTACATTGAAATTTGCTCCTCCTTTTAGCATTCCCTACGATGTGTCTTGTTGCTCGAACCTTGTGTCTGGATCTGGTACCGTAGCGTCTTTCTTCTACCTTTTCCTTTTTCTACTCCGACATCTGTCATTTAGCTGTCACGCCGCATGATCAAAAAACCATACACAATTCAAAATAATTCAAAACTTATTTAGGGGGCGTTATTTAGTTCATATTGTAACCATCGCAAGCGCAACACGGCAGCTCGAAATGACCCTGCATACGAATAAACCGTTGAGAGAGAGTTAACAGCACAAAGATTTTGGAGCTTGATAAGTGTCTAAATCCCGAAATTACTCAGTTGCTAGATCTAAAAACTGTCCTTGGCGGGTAGCGGTTTATAGACACCTAATAGCGTTTTCCGGTATATTTCGTATCTTTAGCTGAGTTTTTGGCTCCCTTCCCACCTTTCCTCCAAGAGTGGTAGTTCCTAGTGGAACATCAGCCACTCTTGGCCCTTCCTTCCTCCTTCCCATTAAAAACGTGTCCCGGAGTAGGCCGTACCCTACACCACCTGGAGGAAGAACCACGACAGCGTTTTCCGTAGAACGTGGATGTATCCGTCGGTAGCCAGCGCCATTCCGCCTCAACATCACCTACGTTCGTACCGGGCTCCAAGCACTATGCGCGTGTTAATAACCTTACGCAAGCCCAGCTTTCGGTCCGGGATAGTGGTAATGTGAGTGAACTACCGACGTTTAGTGGCATGCCGGAAGAATGGCCGATGTTCATCAGGATGTTCGAGAAGTCGCCTGAATTGTGTGGGTTCTCGGACGTGGAAAATCTCATTCAACGGGTCCTGAAAGGAGAAGCAAAGGAGTCAGTGGGACACTTATTGTTGCTGCCCGATGGTTTGATGGACGTCCTCGAGACGTTAGAAGTGCAATTAGGTCTACCGGATCAGATCGTCGAGGCTACGATCGGAAAGATGAGAAGCATGCCCGTACCAAAACCAGATTGCCTACGTTCGCTGGCCAATTCGGGTTTGCGGTGAGAAATCTATGCGCCACAATCGAAGCGCTGAGGCTGCCGGAGTACGCCTATAATGAGCTTGTGAGTAAGCTACCATCCGAACCTGCACGTGAATGGGCAAGATACAAGAGGCAGTTAGGTTGTGGAAGTGTTACCGACTTTGGCAGGTGGATTAATGAGGTGGCACGAGACGTGTTAGCGTGAACGAGCGAAGGGAAGATCCTGTCAGGCGTGAGCAGCGATATCAGCCACCACGACAAGGTGCTCGGGCAGAACGTCCAGGAAATTTGCCTCCCTCAACGACTTACTGGAACGTCCACACTGCTCAGACTATGGCACCATCACCGACAGCAGAAAATAACACCACCACTACGGCGTCGTCAACATGCCACCTGTGGCAAGGTACAGTTCTGAAGTTCTCTTTTTTATTGCAAACGATTTCTTCGGTTTTCATTGACAGCCCGAAGAAGTTACATGAAGGACAATAATTTGTGTAAAAACTGCCTGGGTAAGCGTAGGCATGGCTGTTCGGTGGCATCAACTTGCGGTGTGAACGGATGCAGCTCTATGTATCATGCCCTGCTACATCGCGCGGCATTAGAAGAACAATCCGTTCCTCATATAGGATTTTGCTATACGCATTCAGGGACCGCGGAGCGCGCCCTTCTGAAGTATGTGCCGATCAAGGCATATGGACCACGCGGAGCCATCGAGACGTATGCCTTTGTGGACGATGGATTCTCTTCGACGTTCATAGATGATTCGTTGATAATGGAATTGGGGCTCATGGACACTCCCGCGCCTTTATTCAGTGGACCGGCGGGTTAATTCGTCAAGAGAGAGGTTCTGTTCGCCTTAACATGGAGATATCTGGATGGAAAAGAGAGCGAAAATTTTAGCTTACCAATGCGAGCTGGTTAACGCCCCCAACGTAGAAAAGCTGGGGTTACCTACGCAAACGTTGGCGATGTCCCAGTTAGTCGTTCGATATACGTACCTGCGGGGTTTACCGATCGATTCTTACAACAACGTACAGCCTCGTATTCTAATCGGTGTCAACAATTGCAGAGTGACAAGATCGCTGAAGACAACTAAGAGTAGAGAGTACGAGCCGATGGCTTCCAGAACGCGTCTTGGATGGATTGTTTACGGACCTTGCCCGATAGCGGAGAAGATGCCTAGAAGGATATATAATTATGTTGTTGATGTTTTTATTCTCGAATAAACATCACTCTTTCGAGTCCAGCTTAAGACTAACATATTCAAATTAATTTATTCTAATTGACGCTATCCCTACCTGGCCCTAGCTGTAACCCTAACCGGTGAACACGTGAGGGCGGCATCCGATGACGTGCGGCATTGTCCGGTATCCGAAGCGCTGTCTGGCGTCCGAAGCGCTGTCTGGCATCCGAAGCGCTGTCTGTCATCTGATGCGCTGTCTGGCGTTTGTGCTTACGCGTGGCGTGTCGCGCAGCTTAGTCGGTCAGCGTAACTATATAACAATTTCTACGTGTGCCTGTGCGACGGAGTAAGTGAGGAGCTATTGAACGCCGAGGTGAAGAAAATGTTTTCCTTGGAGACCCGTCGCTATTGAAAACCCCGTATCGGACGTGGCGCTCAAAAGAAGACGAAAAGGCGTTAGAAATACTAGAAAGAGAAACCGTGCTTGTTAATAATCGTTATGTATCGGGACTGTTGTGGAAAACGGAAAACATTCGACTTCTCTGTAACAAAGCAACGGCCTTGCGGAGATTCAACTGCATGAAGCGGCTTTTGCAACAGGATCCGATGTTGAATGCAGCAGTTAGAGAGACGATGCGAAGCTACGAGGAGAAAGGCTATATCCGACGCTTGACGCTTGAGGCGGCTGAACAACATCCCAGAGATTGGTACTTACCAGTTTTTCCTATAACGAATCCAAATAAACCGGGTAAGATTCTTTAGTTTTCGATGCTGCCGTTAACGGAATAAGCCTTAATACCAACCTTCTCATCGGGCCGGACCTCACGACTAACCTGTTGGACGTGTTATTCATGTTTCGAGAGTTAAACGTTGCTGTCGTCGGGGACATTCGAGAGATGTTCCAACGAGTATTGATCAAGCCGTCCGACCAACGAAGCCAGATCCTTTGGGAAGGAGATGCGCCCAGCAGTGAACCCGTCGCGTACGTAGTCGCAGTGATAACCTTCAGAGCAGCTTGTTCGCCGAGTACCGCTCAGTATGTGAAGAACCCCAATGCAGAGCGTTTCGAGACAGAGTATTCGCGGACGGTGGAATGTATTAAGAATGAACACTATGTCGACGACATGCTGTTCAGTGTTGAAACAGAACAGGAGGCGATTTCTCCTGGCTGAAAGTGTTGTCGCAAATTCAGAAAGGTACGATACCTAGATGCAACCGTCGTATCACCTCTACTAGCGCCAGAATAGAGCTTTCCGTGTTCTGCGATGCGAGCGAGCACGGTATGGATACTGTGGCATACTTCAGGTTTGAGGATGGTGGTGTTGTGGAATGTGCCCTCGTTGCGTCGAAGACCCGTGTTGCGCCACTAAATTTCTTGTCGATTCCCGGATTAGAGCTGCAAGCAGCAGTGCTAGGTGCACGACTGGGTAACGCGATCATCCGCTCACATCGTTTAGAGGTTCACCGCACGACGTACTGGACGGACTCGAAGAACGTTATCAGCTGGCTGAACTCCGATCCCACACCACGGGGCGGCCCGGTGGTGTATACGATAGCGGCGCCGGTCTTCACACGGCAGGACCGGGGTTCGAATCCCGGCGGACCGCCTCCCCGTACGCAGGACTGACTATCCAGCTACGGGTATAACTAAGTCACAGAGAGCTAGCAATTGCTTGCAGGCCAAGACCTACAGAGGTTGTAGTGCCAGAGAAGAAGAAGAAGAAGAACTCCGATCATCGACGCTATCATCAATTCGCCGCCTTTCGAATCGGAGAGTTGCTTGAGACGACAAATGTGCAGCAGTGGCGATGGCTACCAACGAAGAGTATCGTCGCCGATGATGGAACCAAATGGACGAAAACCCCTGATTTGTCATCCGACAGCCGCTGGTTTCGAGGACCTTCATTTCTGTGGGAGCTTGAGTGCGAGTGGCCAACAACGGAGGTACCCCTCAACTGTACAACCGAAGAACTCCGGCTCAGCGCGTGTCATCACCAAACCGTCGACAGGGGTATCGGGGCGAGTGGTTTCATCCAGTTCGAACGATTCAGCAGGTGCAGAAGGCTCTTACGAACCGTTGCGTACGTCATCCGTTTTGCAGCAAACGTCCGTAGCTGTATGAAAAGGGCACCGAAGCAACTGAGGACTTTGACACAACCGGAATTGGTGGAAGCTGAGCTAACGGTGTTTAGAACGATCCAACGCGAAACGTACCCTGAAGAAATTCGATGCCTGGAAAGACACAACGAGAAAAAACATCCCTGGCAGAAAGGCATCAAGAAGGAAAGCTCATTGTACAAATTGTCACCTGTGCTCGATGAAGGTGGAATTATGCTGATGAGTGGTCGTCTAGCCGAAAGCAGCGCAGTGAGTCCGGAGATGCGACGACCCATAATCCTTCCTCCAAACCATTACGGTACTACTTTACTAATCTCCGATGTTCACGAACGTTTCAGGCACTGTAATCACATGACAGTCATGAGTGAACCCCGAAGAAGACACTGGATTCCTCGCCTACTGAAGACCTACCAGCGTCTACGCAGAGCTTGCGTAACTTGCCATATCCGTGAAGCAGCACCAAAACCCCCGATGATGAGCAACCTGCCCGACCCCAGACTAGCCATGGGTCAACGTGCGTTCACCTACACAGGGGTGGATTATTTTGGACCCATTCTCGTTGCGGTAGGACGACGTGTCGAGAAAAGATGGGGTGTCATCTTTACATGCCTCACCGTGAGAGCAGTGCATCTAGAGGTCGCGCATTCTCTCAGCACCGGCTCGTGTATTGCTGCTGTTCGTCGGTTCATCGCCAGGCGCGGTGTGCCACGCGAAATTATCAGTGATTGCGGTACCAACTTTGTGGGAGCAGCACGGGAGCTTCGGGACGCGATCGCTGGAGTGGACCACGAGGCACTGATGACGGAATTTTGCAGCCCGGAATTGAAGTGGACGTTCAACCCGCCAGGTGCACCCCATTTCGGAGGCTGTTGGGAACGCTTGGTGCGCTCGGTGAAGAAGGTGCTCGGACATCTCAACCTTCCCCGTCGACCAACGAATGAGGTGCTCGAGACCGTGTTGGCTGAAATCGAGATGATATTAAACTCTCGGCCTCTTACGTACGTACCGGTGGATGAAGCGACACAACAGCCCCTGACGCCGAACCAAATCCTGCTCGGAGCACCCGATGGAAGTAAGCCTCCCGTTGCTCAACATCAGCGACAAGTGGTCGATCGTTCAAAACCGCGACCAGATATTGTTCGAGTGACGGCGGCCAATGGATCGACGTACCTCGACATGTACGCCAGCATTCGACGACTGACGAACGTTGACAAGGACGTACTTCGAGCGAGACGAGTTGACGACCAAACCCTATCAATGTATCTGCTACCGGGAGCAGATAACATGTCGATCAAAGCTGAGATCGAGAAGTGCTTGGCTGACAAAGCGCAGGTCCGGGTCGTATGTGACATGAGTCAGTTGCTTGTCACAGACATCGACATGCTTGCCACTCCAGCAGAAACTGCAACCGCACTCTCATCTGCAGCCGGATCTAAGATCAGTGAGCAAGCGGTGGATCAATGGCGCCGGCAAGAGGGCACTCAGCGTGCTAGAGTGAAGGTCCCTCGCCAAGTTGCCCAACGCCTCGATGGCAGCTTAGTCTGTGTTGGAAACACGCGCTGTCGTGTACGTGAGCTGGAGCAACAAGGCAGTGCAGAAAAGCGATGCTACCACTGTCTTGAGCGTGGACACATTGCGGCTAACTGCAAGGGGGTGGACAGGCAATCCAACTGTCTGAGGTGTGGAGTCGCAGGCCACCGTGCTAAACTCTGCAATGCAAATCCCAGTTGCATTATTTGCGGAGAAACCCACGTTATCGGGTCGGCACGGTGCAGTGGTGTATCCTATGGCTGATACAACCCCAACAGCGTCAGCAGGTGCGAGAACTGCAGCAAATTCTGTTCCAGGTGAGCTTAAGATTCTCCAACTAAATGCGTCCCGGAGCAGAACAGCTCACGATTTGATGCTGCAATTCGCGCGTGAAAAGGGAGTGGACGTTATCATAGCGTCTGAAATCTACCATCGTCCACCAAATGATGGTAAGTGGGCTGTCGACGTTTCAGGCAAAGCGGCTGTCATCGTTACCGGAAGACGCCCGATACAACACCTTTGGAATAGTTCAATTCCGGCGATGGTTTCGGTAGAGGTGGCCGGAATTACCATCATCAGCTGCTACGCTACCCCCGCACTTACCATTGAGGAATTTTCAGCTTTCCTCGATGCTGTTTACACCGAAGCCAGAGCCCACCCGTACGTCATCCTTGCGGGTGATTTTAACGCCTGGCATGAGGAGTGGGGGAGTGCCCGAACGAAAGAAAAAGGTGTTGAATTGCTTGCTACCACCAACTTGTTAGATCTGGAAGTATTGAACCGCGGACGGAGGCCAACGTTCGTGGGCAATGGGGTAGCAAGTGAAAGTGTTGTCGACGTCACTTTCGCAAGCACAACAATAGCGAACTTTTCAGACTGGAGAGTACTGGATACAGAGTCTGCAAGTGATCATCGATACATTCGGTATACTGTGAGTGGTACACCAAACAACAGCAGCAACATCAGAAAACAACATCAACAGCAGTCGTCCCAACTTCGTCAGCCAGCGTTTCCACGGCGTTCCGGAGTTATGTGGAAAACGCGTTCCAGGCTGCATAATTTAATATCGCTTTGGAGGCAGTTCGCTTCTCTGAAGCCGCCTCATCGCCGGAACACCTTGTTGCTGGACTGACACGAGCGTGCGACGAAGTAATGACACGAGTGAGGGCCCCGCTATACAACATTCGGCCAAACCTTTATTGGTGGACAGCGGAGATCGCGGAGCTACGCGACGCTCTCCAGGCTGCTAGCGAGTACGCCCTCAGTCGGACTGATCCGGATGAGCGAGCCGCAGCCGCCCAGCGTAAGATGGATGCCAGGAAGGCCCTCACTCGAGCTATACGACAGAGTAAAGCAAAGGTGATGGCGGATCTAATCGCGCTCGCTGATGAACATCTGTTCGGCGATCTATACAATATCCTACAAGCGCGATTACAAGGCGGACGTGCCCCGCCTGAGACAGATCCGGTAGTACTGCAACGAGTTGTTGGCGATTTATTTCCACATCATCCTCGCTTCCAGTGGCCTATGGAAGGTGGCAGTAGTATCATCATCGAAAATCAGCCGGTTCGGCGTATTGTCGACGATGAGCTGCTGAACATCGCGGGAAAACTTGCAGCGCTAAAAGCACCAGGTTTAGACGGTATCCCGAACACCGTGCTCCGTGCTACAATCAGGGATCATCCAGGGGTGTTTCGACAAGTGTTCCAGGACTGCCTCGACCGTGGCCATTTTCCTGCTGCCTGGAAAAGGCAACGTCTGGTCCTCCTGCCCATACCGGGGAAACCGCCAGGGGATTCTTCTTCTGTCAGGCCGCTGGGCATGATCGACGGACCAGGCAAACTCTTGGAGAAGCTGATACTGGACCGGCTCCATGACCATCTGGAGAACCCTGATGCTCCCCGCCTTTCCCCAGCCCAGTACGGGTTCCGCCGGGGGAGATCTACCGTGATGGCAGTGCAACGCGTGGTGGTAGCTGGACATCGCGCAATGCAATTTAATCGGACCAATAACCGTGATAAGCGGTGTTTGATGGTCGTTTCGCTCGATGTTAGAAATGCATTCAACACCGCCAGTTGGTCCTCGACGGCGGCAGCATTACAGCGGAAGGGAGTTCCACAACAGCTTCAGCGAATCCTTGTCAGCTGGTTCGAGGGAAGGCAGCTCGTCTATGACACCGACGATGGTCCAGTTACGCGGAGCCTCTCTGCTGGCGTCCCACAGGGGTCCATTTTGGGCCCTACCCTGTGGAATGTCATGTACGACGGCGTGCTGGGTCTCGAGCTGCCTGAAGGGGTGGAGCTTGTCGGGTATGCGGACGACCTCGCGCTGCTTTCGGTCTGCAGGCGAAAATGACATCCGTAAAGCACTTGATCACGGCGAATATGATGGCAATCCCTTCGCGGTCGACCTGGCACACAAGACCTGTCACGGGAACACACGTTCTAATTTCTATACCGTTCTCACTTGCACTCATACATTTGGTAGAAGAGCATGCTCTGGAGAATAAACCATACCGCTGCGAGAGATATTTTTATATAAATAAAACACAACTTGTGCTTAAATCAAAACCGATTTCTAGTGCACGTTTTTATTACAGCTTTCAAAGAGCAATCGATACGACGGCAGAACAACCATACAACTGACAGACAGTACAATTCCTACTTCAAATCTTACACCGTTTTCGAGGCCAAGTAAATACCTTCCAGCTGCATCTGAACACTGTTCAACCATAGGTAAACACTTGACGTCCAACTAAACAGCTGCTGCCTAACTGAACTTCGTTCAAACGAAACTGAACATCGTCCAACCCCAACTAAACATTTTGCATCCCAGACGTCATTGCACGTTTATATTCCCCGGACTCGTTTCTTGTAACATCGTTGTCTTCCGCGTTCATAGCAAATTCGCGGTCATCATGAAGAAAATGTTTTTTAAATTGTATGCAGTTTATTATAAAATTTTCTTGTGCCTGAATTAAAAAAATTAGTCTATTTTTAATCTATTAATCTTTGCAAATGAAAGAACTGTGCATAAAGGGAAGCAAGCGAGTTGTGCGATAGAACGGATGCAATTTATTGAGTGAATAAATCAGAACAAGTAGCCACCTTCCAGTGAAACAAAAGTTTATTTGTGAACTTATCAATCTACTTTAGAAATTACCATAGTAGAAAAAAGTTTCGGCGCGTACGACAATCGCAGCAGGCAGTGAGAACAGGAACGAAAATAGACTATATTTTTCGCTCTCCGTAGCGATGTGCTAAAAATGTCTGTATTTTAGAACACTTTATAGAATGCTTTTTGGATTCCAAAAACCATGCTACTTTTCTTTCTAAAAAACAACGTGTTCGATTGCTTGGGCGTGAGGGTCAGCGATCGCTTAGAAGAGAGCGGAGAGCGATCAGAATCGTCCCGGCGTCCAAGGCAGTGGGAGCCACGTAAATCCTGCCCGTTCCGTTCCGTTCCGTTCCGTAATTGTGTGAATAAAATGTCTTTTTGTATAAACCTTTAAAAACATAAAAACTAGTTCACAGCAGATACTTCCATTCAAGGAAACGCTCATTAACGTGGATTTGTGTTAATCACTACGTGAAAAAGAATGGATGTGAAAAACGGACTTGATCTTAGTGCCGTATTTGACGATCCATGGCGCGGGATCGAATGTTTGCAGTGCAAGGGGCTGCTCAAGCGGGAGCAAGCATGCCCGAAGTGTGCGGGGCCTATGAAGGCCAAACAAATTTCGTCCGGCGACCGGTTCAAGTGGCTGCGCCGTCGGAAGGCGTGTGCCGCTACGTGCAGCATCCGAACAGGGTCGCTGTTCTTCGATGCGAAGAGCAGTCTGGAGACGCTTACGCGCCTCCTGTATGAGTAGGCTGCCAAAACGTCCGTGAGCCGCGCGATGACGGAGACCGGGCTAGGTCGATGCGCGGTCCTCGACTGGTATAGGCTGCTCCGCGATTTTTTGTTTGATTTCGAGTTCGACTTGACGTCGAGACAAATCGACGGAGCAGGGCTGACCGTTGAGATCGACGAGACGAAGGTCGTCCGTCGAAAGTACAACGTTGGCCGCATAACAGCCTCCCACAAGGAGTGGTTGGTTGGCGACATTTGCCGGGAAACCGGCGACATTTTCCTCGAGCGCGTCGACTCCAGGACGCAGGAAGTGTTAAGCGCACTAATTCTGCGACACGTGGATCCCGGAACCAGCATCCTTTCGTACTGCTGGGCGGGCGAGGCGAGGGATAAATAAAATGTATAAACAACTATAAAATCAAGCGATATTTGCAAAGTAGCAACGGTCAATTTGAAAACTGAAGGAGAATCCAAAAGAGAAGAGGGCGAAAAGATACGGGACGGAAGAAGAAGGACGACAGTACGTCAGTTTTGTGATTGATCTTAGAGCGAACGGAGTGCATCTCAAAATAAAGTAAAATTTGTAATAAAATAATGAGCGGAAATCACCACAGGTTACTTCGCGGAATACATGTTCCGCATGTATGGGGAGGCATGACTCGATGAAATTGTTGTGTTGTACAGAGGCCCCTTGTATAAAAACGAGGCCCCCTAGAAAAGGGGACCCGGTATCCGAGGACCCTGCAACCACGAGGTCATTGGTAGGCCCCTTTAACCGCCGAGGCCCCAAGCGGCCGCTCCCTCCGCACCTAGGTTGATCCGCCACAGATTTGCATATGATGATGCATCAGTCTTATTGCCCATTCACTGCCATCGATAACATTAACGATTTTAGGAAATAATAAAGCATCAAAAAATAAAATAAATAGAGGATTTTAATTACTTTACTAAGCATAACAAATTGGTCCGTTGTAGATAGCCCCGATCATTACAGGCCAATCTGGTCGTTCAATTACCTTCAACGAAATTGGCCAAAACTGTGTTTTCGATCTGGTGTGAAGTGGAAGTCCATCGATGTTGATGTCGTAGTTAACCGTACGTGGCAAGGAAAGTAAAGAATGTTTCCTTGAGATGATAACAACATCCATTTTATAATTGTAGCATTCTTATACCAACTATTAAACGCATGATTATTTGTGCAAACAATCTATCTACCGGAATCTATGTACCGGATTTTACTTTTTAAACAGGAGCGTATTTCATAGCAACAAAATTTTAGGTTGGCGTTATCCGAAAAGATAGCAGGGTTCCATCGGGTGTGCAGCCAGTGGCGGATCAACCTAGGAGCGGAGGGAGCGGCCAGGGGCACTTCGCCGACGAGGGAAATCCCGCTAGCGCTCGCGAAGCACAGAAAAACAAAGACCTTAGTACCATTCCCCAGTCACGTTCAGTTGTTGGGCCCCCCAGATGAATTGTTGGGGCCCCAAATTCCTTGCCGCTTTGGGCCTCGTAGGGAATTGATCCGCCACTGTGTGCAGCACTGTCCTTGGATTTCTAGGCACATGCAGATCTGCTTTGGACCGTAGAAATTTTAGCAAAAGTCTAATAGATGAATGCGATTCGGATCCAGTTAGTACCCAATACCGCAAGCCCTCCCCGCTTGTCATTTGGCTAAAATCAGGAGCTTCGTCATCCTTATCGGATAATATTTCGATTTCCTCGTCCTCCCGTGATTCTTCATTTTCTGGTTCACTTTGAACTACTTCCAAATCCTGAATCGCTCCCGGGAAAGGTAAATCGTTCTGCTGCAGTAAAGTTGACGCTGCAACAAAGCACGCGGGAGTTTATTTTTAAAGAGCTGTTAATTACATTCAAGTTTCAACTCGTTTTGTATGCTTATTCTGCAAATCACTTGCTATTCACGATATCATCCACCAATTCTTTATATTGAACAGCTTTGCGGCTCGCCGGTAGAACACACCGTACTTACAAAAAGTCTGCAATTAAAGATTTTTCCCACAAAAATCATTTATAATTTTGATTCCTTCATTCGTAGGAACTTATCGAGGTTAAAATACTGTTTTACAACCACAAGCCTGCTGAAAAAAAATTGTAAATAATTGATGCTGCCAAATACGCAACGAACATTTTTTTAATTTTTCATTTGCACCAGCCAAATCGATGCCAAACAACAACAGTGTAGCATCCACAATGCTATACATATGCTGAACCAAACTTTCGGTATAGCACGAGACAGTACACATCAAAACTAAAGCAGCAGGTTAATACCCGACAATAAAAGCAAAGCAAAGTAAACGATATTTGTCAAAGTATGCAACAATCGCATGAATAGCAATTTCGCCCGAACACCCATTACAGCATAAGCAACGAAACACCGACCAGCGCACTCGGCTAGCGAGCGGCGCAAAGCAACACGAAACCGAAAAGACAGCTTAGTCAGCAGCTGAACAGAAACGAACAAATCCATCCACACGAATCAAATAGAACAAAATTGCATAACGATACCCGACAAGTTTGTTGGCGACAATAACCTTAAGTTCCTGTCTCCTTACGAAAAGTGCTGAAAGCAATTTTATGAACGCATAAGGTAAACGAACAGACAAACGGTAGGGCTCTGAGCCAACAAACAAATAACACAACCCGTGGAACTCCCAGACGTAACTTGAAACTTTTGTTTACGACAAAGCTTTACACTCTTGCTACCAACTAGGTAAATTGTTAAGCAACATAGCCAGGCGATACAAAAAAATGTTTTCAAGTTAACGTTCGGACAGTTTAACCTAAATTAAGGAAAATGAACTTATTGAAAATCGGTGAAAAATTGATATAAATAAAACCCGTCTTTCCCAGCCAACGCAGTTGGTTTTTTGGGTTTAGACTTGACACAACTCTACACCTGGCGTCCAATTCACTTCAAGAACTTTGAGTGTCCCCCTACCCAAGGTAAGGCCTCAAAGATTCGTACCAGTAAGGGAGATTCTCCTCTAAAATCTCCACGGCTGCCTGGACAGTCGAATTGAGGTAGAATTGGCCGCCCAGCATCTGTTGTCGTTCTCGTCTGTAGTGATCGTGGCGCCATCTGTTGGTCAGTCACAGAAGCGCCACTCAACACTCATCGGCAATTCGAGCACCACCACTACTAAGGAAGGATCGGTTACACCGATGAGTAGGAGATAAGATCGGATGCGCCGATCTATCTAGGGCAACCACGTAAGTAATGCGCAACCGAGAACACGCTATGCGCGATTGATTCAAAGCGTCTCGTCGCGTTACAGTCCGATCATGGAGATGTTCCTCCCGTGCCTACTCGTTTACCGACATTACATGGCGACCGACATTACACCGTGTAGTCAGCATAACACATATAATTATGTGGTATAATCACGCGCACCTATCATACAGCTGGTATAACTGGTATTCGGCCAGCAGCGTAACACCGACAGCGTTGAAGGTACGCGTTCGAGACGGAAAGGAGTTTCTTCTCTCTCGGAACGCCGAACAGTAAACATCTCAATTTGCAATCCTTAAAGATTATTATTAAATTAGGGTTTTTTTAAGGTTAGGTTTAGTTAGTTTAGATGTAGTTTTAAGTTAGGTTTATAAATAAATTATAATTATATGTTTGCGACGATAACCATAAGTCTTATATCCATACAGAAAAACAATTAAATAAAATTTATAAACTCAGCAATTAAACAGACACACAGAAAAACCTATTTGAACCAACAAACAAACGCAACCCGTTTAACATCGACATGTAATTTGACACTTTTGTTTACGACAAAAGCCTTATGCTTTTGTTGCCAACCAGAAAGATAGCAAACGATTTAACCATGCGAAAATAGTGGAAAAATGTTAACACCCCGACGGACTGACCTATTTTAGGTATTTTGAACTTAATGTAAAACAATGAAAAATGGGTATAAATAAAGCGAACAAACCAGGACGGAGGACACACTCAGAGAGTCGTTTGGACCGTCAGGTTTGAAGAATATCCAACCTAAAGAAAACGTCTTCTCACTCAAAGAGAAGTACCCCTACCCAAGGTAAGGCCTCAATGTCTCCAACGCTCCAGTAAGGAAAATCTCCTCCAGATTTTTTTGATCGCCTGGACGATCAAGACGCTGGTTCTAACCCAGCGGAATCCATCATGTTAGCGGAACCGATTTTTCCACACACTAAAGGGTGTGTTCGCGTGTGCGTCCACAGACGACGTGAGTAAGAAAGCGTGCGCGCGAACACATCACACTTCACTGGTGAGTGGGCTGGAGTTGCGATTTTTTTTTTCGGTTCGTAGATTTTTTAGAAAGCGTTATACATATCCTACAGCTCGTCGGAGTCTGTCCCATCTTCCGAATCGACTGTAGTCTAGCAGTGGCTCAATAGATTTGTGGGTATTTACGCGTTGTCGTAGCTCCTCTGTTGTTTCGTAGTTCGGAGAAGTCTCAGTCGGCCAGCAAGACTCAGGCAACAGTAGAAATTCGGGGCCGGAAAACCATTTACTACTATTCAGGTGCTTTTCCAAATTCGACCACTTCGTTCCTTCGTCAGCTATGTTGAGTTTGGTTGGAACCCACTGCCAATCCTCTATGCTCGAGTCTTCTAGAATTTCTCCTATACGATGGGCTACGAACGTGCTATACCTCCGATGATCAGAAACCCCATCTCACGTGCCAACGGTCGAATTCCGATCCCCGGATTTTCCATTACGCGCGCCTGGAGGT
>LULA01014558.1:0-43890 GCA_002091835.1 Anopheles maculatus
TACAGAGGTTGTAGTGCCAGTGGAGAAGAGAAGAACCATGACTTAAAAGTTTTCTTAAATTTCCATATTAAACTTTTGTCCTTTTTCACTCTAGTCTTCCAATTTTCGAACAGTAATTGGAAATCGAGACATTAATTTGACACGACCATAAACGATCTACTTCCCTGAAAGCATTACTGCATTTCTGCCACCAAGTTGTTGAGTGTGATGGCTTGGGGTTTATGAGTCTTCTTCAACATTAATTAATCTGGTAATCCGTACAACCACAAGCATCTGTAGGAATAATATTTACCACTTAATGTTCTGACCTTGCTACAGGGTGGTTTTTACTCAATTGATGTAGATGTTCTTGCCCTTTTGAAAATCAACAGATGTTTGTGTAGCCTTTCAACCGGATTTCTTGGGCCTGACATATCGGACAGGCCATGTCAATCAAATTTTACGCAACTTGTTTCCAAACCAGTCGACCTTTTTCGCAGGACGATCTATTGCAACCTGTTTTAGCTTCAGTAGTTTTTGATTCCTGCCAACCTATCAAAAATAGGAGTTGAACAATTAGTTTGTCAAATGTTTCGAAGATACACTTTTTGGCCGATTTTTAACACGCCAACGTACCACTTTCTTAGTTTGTATCATATTCAAAGTTTTCAGCAGCGATTTGTTTGCTTTTACTCAACTAGCACTCAATTTTGCTAATGTTAGGATGCCAGTACAGTTTACAAATGGGTTTCGCCAGTTTTAAAGCATCATCAACACCATCGGGGCGATCCTGTTGCTTCAATATCATCGTGACGAACATTTTAGCTCCTTTATTAAGGAGCGATTCCGACGGAAGAAGAAAATAATTTAAAAAAATACACGGTCCCACAGAAAATGTTGTGTTTGTGTATGTAACACTTGGTCATAATTCACCCATTACACCTACATCAACACATAGCCTTTTGAAAGATGAAAATGGAGATTGAACAGGAAACGTCTAAGCAAAACCATCTAATCTCACCCGAGTGTGTCTTGATTAGCTCCTACAACCACCAGCCCCTTCGCCGAGATATAATCATTGGCCTGCGTAGATCTCACCTTTACTTTGCTCGCGCTCTAGATCTTCCAACATTTCTTTAACCACTTTTTCCTTGCCTCGTGCTTCATGCTCTGCTGAGTGAAGCTCTTCTTAAATGTTATTAAAATTACCCCTAAGTATTGTATTAAACAACTTACCCCCGCTACAGCTCGAATGTTACTTGGTAATTATGACCCTGATTCAGGACGACATAAGTACTGTAATAATTACCAACTAACATCATAGCGGAAGTGACCATAACAGTGCTCTTACGCATGCTAAACTGTTCACCCAACATTTACCAAAAGCTATGTAAGGAAGTCATTTTCATTGAGGCAGAAAGTAAAATGACACAGACAACAATCACCAGCGCGGAGGTAGGAATAAAGCAGATGCAGACAGTTCCACGTACATGCAGAAAAACATGTACTGAACGCACCGTTCCCCATCAGCTTTAAAGTTTTCAAGTGCTCAACTATAATGCTAAAATATGTATGCACCAGAGAGCCACGGATATTGCTGTTCCATTTTGTTCGATTAAATCCTTTATGGGTTCAACCACGTACTCGGCTTGAGTGGGTATGAGCTCACTCACTTCCTGTCACATTGTACATGCGTTATCCTTTTTTTATGTACAGACATCATCTGCTAACCAGGCACATTTTGCAACATTTTCCATCATACAATCATTGAAGCGTTAAATTAAATCGTATCAGACCAGTTTGGTCGATTTAATCCTCATATATGTAGCTTCACTCAATAAGGAAATGTGTTAGCACTTTCGAATCAATTTTCCGGCATTCTCTATCTTTTATTCATTATTGTCCTTATTAACACATTTTTAACTAGTACACAAGATCAACATCGGTTTTATAAAAGTTTCATTATCTGTTATTAAGATTATCAAAACGTTTGAAAAGGTCAAACTTTTGTTGCGCGTGTGTAGGATCACGTTCGCCACCTGTTGACTTTTGATTATGGTTCTCATTACGCATCCTGTCAATACATTTTATGACCTTCACCTGGAAGGCAAACAGAGCGGCACTTTTACGGTGCTCAATAATTATAAATAAACAGCACTCGAACGCGCGGATTGCGGAGATATTGAAGCTGGTTAGCAAATGCTGAGTCAGCTACAAACGCAGCTAGAGCGCTGTATCTCAGCAGATTCATCTCAAATAAACAACATCATGCAAAACTCACATTCCAACGACGGTTCAATTGTTTATCTATCTTTTATTCATTATTGTCCTTATTAACACATTTTTAACTAGTACACAAGATCAACATCGGTTTTATAAAAGTTTCATTATCTGCTATTAAGATTATCAAAACGTTTGAAAAGGTCAAACTTTTGTTGCGCGTGTGTAGGATCACGTTCGCCACCTGTTGACTTTTGATTATGGTTCTCATTACGCATCCTGTCAATACATTTTATGACCTTCACCTGGAAGGCAAACAGAGCGGCACTTTTACGGTGCTCAATAATTATAAATAAACAGCACTCGAACGCGCGGATTGCGGAGATATTGAAGCTGGTTAGCAAATGCTGAGTCAGCTACAAACGCAGCTAGAGCGCTGTATCTCAGCAGATTCATCTCAAATAAACAACATCATGCAAAACTCACATTCCAACGACGGTTCAATTGTTACGGAATATTTCAAAATTATAGTAGAAACTCATGCGCCTGCAATACGGTCCTGTGGCAGAGACGTTAGCGGTGCCGATCTTCACACAACAGGACCTAATATCAAATACAATCCGGACCGTTGCACCGCACCAACAACTGACTACAGCGTTAAGTAGTTTAAATAAGTCAAGTAAGCTATTATATATGGCCGACATGACCTTCAAATCCATCAAGCCAAGAAAGAACTGAAGTAGTTATTATTCACCGTTCAAATATGTCAATCTGCAGTGTACAATGTGTTTCTGTGAGTTTCCTGTATTTTGTAGAATAATTTGAGCTAAACGAAATATATTTCAATTAGCTTATCTCTGTACTTTATTATTTGTATGCTGGCGTTTTCACCGTACGCTTGTCCTTCCGCAACTCACCTATGCTTGCTGAATGCGCAACCTTGTTCCACGCTCTACCAAACAAACAAAACCCCACACAATCCTCAATTCTGTAGAACGTTCTCGACTGAATTTAGAATCCAAATGCTCCTCGTTGCGGAAACACTTGAGTAAGTCGGCTTCGGAGCTCAGCTGTAACGACTGTGGCAGTTACGGCGATTCTCCACAGTCTTCACCACAGCGAGCCCGTTCGGCGAACGTTCCCACCATACCGGCCGGAGTTATACAACGAACGCACGGATTTTTTAACACACTGAGGGTACGTACAGTCACAAGTAACCACCTATTGTCCAACTTTATCTAACAACTATTCAATCCTACATTCTTTAGCATCGATGGTCACGAGGACGCAGTAAGGAACGACTCCGAGGGTCACTCGGTCAGGAGCTCGAGGGCCGTCGTGACAGCCAAAGCGATTACGCAGCTGACAACAGTTCAGCCGAGCATAGCAGCTCGGCCACACCTCACCAATCGCCTCGCCATCGGGCTCAAACACTTGGAGACTCGCCGCTGGCCAAAGGATCGGACAGGAATGTAACGATGAGTGGTACGGGAGGGGTGGGGACGATTAGTGAGGGTGCGTCTTCGTCCGGGGTCGCCAGTGTACTCAAGGTGCTCACAACGAAAGTGGATGTGGAGGCAACAGCTGGACCTAGTGGGCTGGGTCATTTGACAATTGGTGGACTGCCCAAAGTTTCGGAAATTCCTGGACCTAGTGGGACGTCCGTTTTAAGTCCTGCAGACGAACAACAACGCAGGAGAGAAGCACAGCTAAGACAGCACTCTTTCTTCCAGCTTCGAGTACATCTAATCAGCGGTCATGGACTTGTGGCAATGGATAAAAGCGGTAAGCTTAATTTTATCGTGTAAATGGGTTATTTTTTGCGTATTTGACCCTCATTGGATGCTACAGGTACGAGTGATCCTTACGTCAAATTCAAAGTTGGAGGACGTTTGCTGTACAAATCGAAGACAGTTCATAAGGACCTAAACCCTACGTGGGACGAGACATTCGTCGTGCCAGTGGAAGATCCCTTTCAACCAATAGTAATTAAGGTGATGACAATTTCAACCTATCAAGGATATCGCAGGCTAATTGGCGATCTTCTCGAAGCAGGTTTTTGACTATGACTGGGGGCTGCAGGATGATTTCATGGGTTCAGCCAAGCTCTACCTCACCTCGCTGGAGTTAAATCGAGCAGAAGACATTACGATCAAACTCGAGGATATTCAACGAGCATCAAAAGATCTCGGAGAGCTAAAGCTAAGCGTCACACTGTGGCCAAAGACGCAAGAGGACAAAGAGCAAGTGAGAGTCCTCTTACACGCTTCATTCACACGACACTGTGCCACTTCCTGTCCTGAGGCAACCAAATTATTCAATCTGTTGCTTTTTTCTACTACTGTCATTTCTAATTCAACCAAATATTCATTGGATTCCGTTGAAACCGCACCGCCCCAGACGCTGGGATTTTTGGTTCAGATTTTTTTCTCCATTCATCTATCTTTTTGCATACATCAGCCTTTTCAACTTCGGTTCATTCACATGTTTATACACCTGCCCTAGGGTGAGCTCGTTGTTTTCTTTCTGCTCTAAAATTGCACCACCTCCCGCCTTCCCGTTTTCCGTTTCCGTTCACGCTCGAAAGTACTTTCAGCGCAATCCGAAGCTGGCCGATGCATCACGCCGTCTTAAGTCGCAGATCTGGAGCTCGGTCGTCACTATCGTGCTGATCGAAGCAAAAGGACTCCCACCGGATGCTGAAAATGGACTGAACGATATTTATGTCCGATTTAGGTAAGCACGTTGCAATTTTCATACCACAGGCTCAGAAGTGCAATGACTCTTTTCGATCGCCACACAGATTAGGGAACGAAAAATACAAGTCTAAAGTGGCTTACCGCGCACGTTGGTTGGAGCAATTCGATCTGCATCTGTTCGACGATGATCAACTACTAGAAGTTATAGTTTGTGGGAAGTACAATACCTACGGAAAGTGTACCATCGATCTGCGAAGTTTACCACGCGAACGTACACACGGAATTTGGCAACCTCTGGAAGAGTGTACAGGCGAAGTACACCTCATGCTGACAATCAGTGGGACAACAGCTTCGGAAACCATCACCGATCTAACAGCCTATAAGGAGGATTCCAAGGAGCGTGCTCTCGTACAAAGCCGATATGTACGCGCTTATAACATTACAACCGTTTTAAGAATCGCATGCCTAATTTTATTGGAGTATTGTTTCAGGTGTGGCACAAATCACTTCAAAACATGCGTGACGTTGGTCACCTCACGGTGAAGGTGTTCGGCGCGACCGGTCTGGCAGCAGCGGATATTGGTGGTAAATCAGACCCGTTCGTTGTATTAGAGTTAATCAACGCTCGACTACAAACGCAAACCGAGTACAAAACGCTCACGCCGAACTGGAACAAAATTTTCACTTTGTAAGGGACACGCTTTTATTTATTTATTTATTTTTTTATTTAATGATTGCATTTTTCCATTGTCTCTTCGATTTATCTAAATAGCAACGTAAAAGACATGTCCTCGGTGCTGGAAATCACCGTATATGACGAGGATCGCGACCACAAAGTGGAGTTCCTTGGAAAAGTCGTCATTCCGTTGCTACGAATACGCAATGGAGAAAAACGCTGGTATGCGCTCAAAGACAAGAAAATGTACACTCGTGCCAAAGGCACACAACCTCAGGTGGGTAATGAGAATCCATGCTCCTGAAGCTATTCATGGTTTGAAGCCCATAGTCGTGAAATGATTTAATTTCCTTCGGATCTGTGTTTTGACTCTACTAGATTCTGCTGGAAATGACAGTTATGTGGAACAAGTTGCGGGCGGCCTTACGAGTGCTTGAGCCAAAGGAGGAAAAGCTAGTACAACAGGAGGCCAAGTTCAAGCGACAACTCTTCTTGCGCAATGTCACCCGTCTGAAGGCCGTCATTATGTACTTCATCGAAGTGGGACAGTTCGTGCAGTGAGTATTGTACCATTGCATACCACGAATCATGCCACATCAAATCTTATTAGAAGAATGTGAACATTCCGAGAAAGGAAAAAGAAAATTATCCCCAACGATGACATCATTGTTCAAAAGACCGGGGGATTCCAAAGCTAAATTTGTGCCGGCACTTTTCCCTCAAATATTTTCATCTCCTTTCTTTCACGCTGTCGAACGTGCTTTGGAAGAGAGTGGAATCGAGAAGGTGTTATGCAACAAAAACATTTGAGCATCTATCTTGTATTAAGCCGTAAAGTGTGAAGAAGCAAGCATAATTAAAATGCACTTCCAAATGCTGGCTAGCATTTGCATCTTCAACCTTCCCTCCGCTTCGTAATATACTGTGACTGTACCATTTTTTTTACTCCACTTCTAATTACGACAAAATTTATGAAGATTTGCTAATATTTGTATTGCCACAGAGTCTACACTACTGGTTTTGGCATTATTTTTAGTTGTTTTGTTTCTTTCGTCCTTTTTTCTCATATCTACCGCTTTGATGGAGGCGCCTAGTAGCTATCGAAAGACATACTCTATATATTATCCATTTTGTATGCTACTGTAATTATACAATCAAATACAATGACGATTCCGTTTCACAATTTTCCCCACATTATCATTCACGATTTCGGCGAATGACGAAATACTACCAATCCCCTGCGAAGGAATCAATGATTCGTTTATCAACGTGCACGTGCAATTTTTGTTACTCATACCGTGTAGCAATATCGGAATCGATACAAATAAAATCACAGCCAAGCGCCAATGTAAACAATACTCATCTTTAGACCTATCCCCATTCTACAGCATATCTAGCGAATGTTAACAATTTGTTCTCTTTTTTACCAAACAACTCCTCTAAATATTCCAGGAGCTGCTTCGAGTGGGAATCTCCGATACGGTCGTTTATAGCATTGGTTCTATGGGTCTGTGGTTGCATCTGGTTCGATATATCTACCATTCCGGCCGTCGCACTGCTATATCTGCTGAAGTAAGTAAACAATTGTGTATGTATTTGTATCATGGTTGTTCAGATTACAAAAAAGACGCAGAAATGATTCTCCGGAAATCGAGGCGAAGGTCATGTTGTTCATTTCTAGCCGGTCTCGTAAGCACCCAAGCATCAAATATTAATTATATATTGCGGCTGTACAACTAACCCTATGTCCGTATCACCTCCTCTTCATTTTCTCGTTTCTCTGTCGGTTAGGAACTGGTTAATTCGATGGCTAACCGGAAGCTCATCCCAGTCGATGGCGGACGAGTACGATGTGGCCAGCGATGATGAAGACGAAGAGGACAAGGAAAAGGTATGTAATCACAACAATCCGGGATTGGTATCCCGGGATTGGTAATCATACATAATTAATGTTACCATATACGGCGGTACAACGATTGCATCCTAATTTATCCTCACTTTTGTTTCAGGAGGAGAAAAAAACAATCAAGGAACGGTTGCAGGCCATACAAGAAGTGTCGCAAAGTGTACAAAACACGATCGGTTTCTTAGCTTCACTGGGGGAGAGCGTTAAAAAGTACCAACCTATTTATTCTCCGCCACGTTTAAACACTCGATCTTATTCGTATCATCTTTCTTTTAGCACATTCAACTTCTCCGTGCCAGAGCTAAGTTGGTTGACGGCTTTGTTGCTTCTAGCTGCCTGCCTTGTTCTACACTACGTCCCTATAAGGGTGTTGCTACTGCTGTGGGGCCTGGTAAAGTTTAGTCGAAGGATCATCCGACCACACAGTGTTCCCAACAACGAGGTGCTAGATCTTCTATCTCGAGTTCCCGATGATGAGGAAATTGTAAGCGGAAAATGCTCAGTGTTCTCAAAGGCAATATTAAATTTAATTTTTCTATACATTTGTAGATCATGTGGCGAGAGCTACCGCTGCACTCGACACCCGAACTGGCCCGACGGGATCCGCGAAAGAAGCATAAAGTGTCGTAATGTTACCAAACTACCCTGAAGCGATACTTTAGGGATAATCTGAAAAAGGCTCTGCACGTCAGCAGGGTAAAACCAAATGCAAAGGATGTATAAAGAGCACGAATCTTATGGTTTTCACGTTTTCGCCCATTACTTGACATATTTAACGAGGCAGCAGCACATTCGCTTGGCTAGGAGTGTAATAGATTAGCTCTAAAAATTTACATTTTTCATTGCTAGAGAAAACAAATCAAACAAACTTTTCAAACGCTACCTTACCAAGTAATTCATTGGGAGAAAAAGCAATCCTATTTTCTCAATTTCATACTCCTATTTCAATCTTTGTCGCTCTCTCTCTCTTTCTCGCTATCTCTCTGTCTTTTTCTCTCTCTCCTCCCTCTCTTTCTTGATAGGTATGAAGTTTTTTAGTACAGCACTTAACGATTAGCTTGAGAGCTTTTATAATTTCGTCCACAGAAAACGGAAAGAATACAGAACCGTAGCAAAAAAAAAATCCAAATAAAACCAACAAAGAAAACGATGCAATCGACAACATTATGAGTAGCTAAAACTGAGCAAAAACACCCGGAATATAGAATGGGAACCATACCAAAGGTTTTCTGCTCTGTACAGAATATAACAGTACACCGTTAAACATCTTTCTCTCCATCTAAATTAGAAACTTTAGCTGTGAAAGTGTCTCCTCTTGACAAGGCTTCCAAAACTTGATCCTACATTTAATCATTTGTTAACATTAGGGTGGCTAGGCCATGTATTTATCAATCCTACATAGTTCAGCTCTAGACAAATGGCATTGTGGATCTTTCTTTAGTGTAGATTTCAAACTTTCCAATTTTCCTCAACATTTCGTAATCATTACATTTCACTGTTCATCGGCCAAATCGATGGGAAATATTTCCCTCGATGAATTCCGTCCAACGTAGAAGAAACAAGGAAAAATTGCCAGCTTTGTGGGATGATGTCAATCTAATATACCAACAATGAGCTCTACCTATTTTTTTTTCTTTGGTTCAAGATAATGATCAACATACGAACTACAACGTAGAAAATGTAACAAAGTATGTAACAAAGTGATGGTAGCTAGGCAATGAGCTTTGATTAGTTTCTTTGTAGGTAAGGAATTGGGTAACAAGCTATGCAAATCTTATGACCAAAACGGAAAAAGACAAGAAGGAAAAAACTGCTTGCATGTTTGACTTACGGAAAATGCTGGTTAGAATGTATTTGCATTACTACAAAACACGTTGCTTATTAGAAAGGGTTTACCAGCAACAACACAGCAGCTAGTGCAGATGTGCATCTTAATGCGGATGTTTACAACTGTTTCTTTAGTCTTTGAAGAGCTGCTTATAATGAAGCACAGTATAATATATTTTTCATATTTAAAGCACCGTTATTCATTCAACAATCGTGAACCAAGAACAACACATTATGAGACATAATTTTAAGAACACTCTTCAATTTCTGCTAATCTTAATGCAATTACACCTTACGATCAAATCGGTTTTATGCAAGATTTTCGCTTTCTTAATTCGTCTATAAGTATTATGCAATTGTGATTAGTATATGCACAAGAAAAGAATGAAAGTTTCCTACCTGTCAAAAGTATGCGAACTGAGGACAGCTTCATGTTGCAAACGAATTATTCTTGTTATCAATTGACTATGCAACACCAAACCAACAATACGTTTAGCATCAATTAGTGCTTAATATAGCGATATTTGTGACAAGATCTTTCAAAGAGAACCATGTGAGAACTTGAATAACATAAACAAGAAAAAGCACTCACGACAAATCGTCAAATGTTTCCTTGCCGAAGAGCACACTCTTTTTAATGTTAATTAGCTAGAGTCAAATTATTTAGACCAAACATTCAACTAACTTTTATAGCATAATATAAACACCACTAACAATCACGTTAAATAAGGTGGAAATGTAAAAGAGTGGTAAGGAAAGAGGTTAAGCAATTTCGTTTGATAACATAAAATCTGTTTTTGTTGTACTTCATTTTACGCGTACAAGAAAACACGAATCGTTCTCATATCTATTGTTGCCTGTTAGCTTATGGAAAATTTAACTTTTATCGTATTGATTTAAATTACCGTTGAACAGTGTTACCGAAAGAACTTAGTTTAAGCACACTTTACAGTTAAGCAAAACTCCATCATCCACCTGTACTCCTTCCCACTCATGTGATCTCAAGCTTACTTACTGGTGTCATCTAGGTAAAGTTGAATAAATACTAAAAATAAAATTAACTTTAGCAAATCAGCAGCGTAACCGCAGCGTAGTTAGGCGATATAAACAAATTCACGATACGTGTAACCACCGCACAGAGTTGAAGGTCATTCGAGTGGCTTCAAATTGCAAAAGATATTGACCAAACCGGATAGTAAAACGCAATAATCCTCAAAAATTCATCTTCTTTTCATAACAGTAAAGTCTTCTCTTGTTTCATCTTCATTTCCCACTGCAAATAAGCACACACAAATCTGGAGAATGAAAACATGAATCTCATTTAACATTAACGTCACAATTGTTCTCACATTCGTAAAAAAAATCATTCTGATATCGAGTTATTTTTGTATGATTCTTCAAGTTTCTTCTCAAGTTTTTACTAAAACACTGTTAGATTATAAAAAGAGCATATTTGTTTCCATATTCGATCAACATTGTAACATAAACATTCTTAGCCTAACGACCTCTTAGGTCATGCCTGCCATTTCTGGCTTACTCACTATGGGGGAACGGCCTAGATGAGACTTGAACCCATAGTAACCCCAACATTGTAATAAAATCAATATATGATTTCTCTTATAGCATATTAATTAGTATTCTACGTATTGGTAAAACTTTTTAAGTTTAATACACCACAAGACAGCAAATATCGAGAAAATTTCGTTTCTACACTCACAGGGTGTTCTATCGTCTGACATATAGTGTTGATAGCGCCAAATAGCCACTCTATCAATGTCATCAAGGGCATTAAAAACGCATTGACAAATAGTATCTATCAATTGGAGTACATTTAGAAAACAATATAAATTTTCTACTCTAATTCCTCGACTTCATTCACCACAACCACAAAATATCATAAATGTATATGAAAAAGACATCAAAGTTTGCATTACAGCTTACAATCAATCGATGTACACAAATCATACATTCTCTTTTCAGTATCACCGTCATACAAAAGCTTTAACTCACGATATATATTCACACCGCACATGGGAACATTTGTCCATAGCATAAGTAAAGTTAAACTGTCTAGAAATATTCACCCAGCAAATTACAACCCGATATTTGCATTCACGATAGACAAACGAAAAAAAAAACAAAGAATGAAATCATCATTAAGAACATCAAACCAAAATGTAATGTTATATCATGTTGTTGGAACAAGACCCTAACTAGGCACGTAAAACAACGATTTCGCTTGCGGACGGCAGAACACGAAACAGAGCAGCATTAAGCTAACCCCACAGATTACTGAAGCAATAGATTGAACACGACGACGGCGCAAATTAATTTGATTTTACCCTTCCCATGTTTGGCGTTGTGTTTTGTGTTCGTCCGTTGAATATACAACTTACATTTATACACATTTACGATTATAATACGCAAGGAGTTTTTCAATTTTGAATACTTTTTTGAAGTAATAAAAAACAAACAAAATACGAAAACCAATGACACCGAAACGACACCATGTGTACAAACCAAAAGCGCAACGGTGTATGGCTTTTGTTTTCATTCATTGAAAGAAGAATATTTCATAGTAAGTTTCGTAGAATACACCTGGAGACATTATAAAGTAGAGTAAATCATAGCCATTTGGCTTTCTCTTTACATTTCTCCTTCTGATATATGACGCAACATCTTGTAGTTTCCGATTTTCTCCTTATTAAGCCCATCCGCCTGTCAGCTTCCTCACAACTCAACGTCATTCGATCTGCGTATGTTATCTAAGCACTCTCGCGCACCGCTTTGTTGAACACGCCAAAAATTAATTTGTATTTACGACGGTATCCCCTGTTCCGGGAAAGGCAATTAGCGTCTAAGTTGCGCGACACAAAAGAGAAAAAACGTTTCAACGACACAGAATCTGATAAAGCATAGTGCGATGTCATATTGCTTGTGTCACAATTTGTCATTTGTTTCGCACAACATGCGAATCACTATGTTTCTGACGATTGAATTGCATACAAATCGGCACATCATCACGGTCCTCCTCGTTTGGGTATGTGTATCTCGCTGGCGCCAGCTCAATTACCGATCCAAACTCCGAAGGCGTGTGCCGGAAATGGCAACGGGATCCAATGACATAACGTCCATGGCCCTAATTGATCGAAATGTAAAAGGGTTGCGTTGGCCCAGTGGAGAAGAATCTTTCATTTTGCCAAAAAGTAAACAAGTATAAAATCGCAGTTTTTCCTCTCTCTATATCTCTGTACGTGATTGATTTATTATCCACCACCGAAATGGATTCCGAAATACCATTTATGCTTTAACGGATTGATGAATTCATTGGAAGATTCCTTACGCATAATCTCTTTTGGGATATGATTACAATCAAGCGCGAACAAAATAGTTCCTGCTGTTGCCTTTGCTGAAGTGATTACTTTTCAAATTCAATCCACATCATTCGATCAACGAAAAACATTCAAGTAGTCTCTTCTTTTTTCGTGCTTGTCTTTACGTCCGGTTAATCGATCCGTCAACGCAATATGAGAAACAAAACACTAGACACCGTTTGCGCCCTTTCTATTCACAATGTAATGCGAAACTGACCTGCTTCTTTCAACGGACAAACGAAGTCCGTGCAGATGAAAACGTAAAGTATAATAAATAACCAATGCCAACAACCGTATGGATGCACCTGGCCTGAAACCGATAGACAACATCGAGATGTCGGCCGGCTGATGGATGATCTAATAATAAACGATTTTCGCTTTCAATTGTGCGTTCGCCGCACTGACGCATATGTAAACATTACGATAACAACCAATATGATTAAACATCCATTTGTTTGTGTGCCAAAGCTATTATGTTGACTCTTCTAATCCATTTCTGACACACGAACTATCATACACACATACCTGCTTTAATCCTATCAAAAAACATTGCGAACGAGCGAAAAGGTTTGATATGCAAGAGAAAAGTAATAAAGCACTCTCACTTTTGATGAGGAGAAAATTATTAATGCAGGGTTTATAAGTGTGGAGCATTTTAATCACAATAAAAATTTGAATGACTATTAGTCACGTGGAGGAAACTAAATTACCCAAAACACACCATTTCTAAAATTCATTATATTCTGAAATAAGGATGGTAACAGTAAATATTTCATCAAATCAAAATCTTATGTTCAGCAAACCAAAAACTGTGTTTCATCAAACAGTGACGAGAAACCCTGGACGATTGAACAAGCAAACACACAGAAGCATTCAGGTGTATCTTTCAATGGTAGCGTATGTGATGTAGATGGGCAAAATGTAAACAAATTACCAGCATCTTGCTACACATCCATGCTTGCAATCAACACAACAATGATAATGATGATAATAATGGTGTTGAAATTGTTCTCAATTTTTCCAATCGAATCGATTGTATCGTTAGTAGAGCACACATTTCGTCACTACCATTTATGGGTCACTTTGGTTGGATTTTATACGCGCGGTTTTTGTTTTACTGGTTTTGTTATTCAAATTCCCAATCCATTCTCGTAACAGTTATGTGTGTTGCGTGCTCGTGCACAGTGCATCAAATTTTTTAAAATTGATGAACGGTTGCTGTGTGGATGCATACATTTCCGTTGCGAAATTGCCAAAATAAGCGTTAAAATCAATTGAATCCTGGTTGTTTTTTAATTCGGTTTATTGAACATGTGCAGATTCATGCAGATGATACCGAGATGGCAACACATTCAGTAACACGAAAATTTGAAGAATTTAAGAAGAATTTTTTCTCACGTAGTTTAATTATCTTACTTTACAATTTATTTGATTCGATTTGTTTGCTGAGAGCAAATTTGTCGAATTTCCACACCACCGCAGCAGATGGGAGACTAGCACCAAGTTTTGAAGTTGCTTGCTGATTTGAAACAAGGTAAACTTTAGCGCAACTGTATTGGTCTACTTTTCTCTGAAACTATGACGTGATGCAATGATACGCGTAAAATCCAACCACTGCACTCGATGCAGCCCTCAGCGTGATGGAGCGAACATACAAGCAACGGCCAGAAATATGTGGCTCCGAAAACCGGTACGCGAATGGTGAATGAATCCGGAATTGTGACTTGCAAACATCTCCCTCTCCTGCCCGGCGGGACTACACCGAGGGCTCCACAAAGGACTAGGTATATATATAATAGTCCGGTTTATACACCCGAGGGATTGGTATCGGTAACGCAAAGACCCTGAGGTACCGGCAATCTTTCTGGGGTCGATGTGTGATTTCCAAAGAATAGTGACGATTAAACTTCAGAAGCAATAGATCAGGCAAACGAAAAATCAAATTGTTTTAACGTAATGTGATCAAACAAAGTTCGTACCCTGTAGTTATGGTTATGGTTTCATTGGGAAGCTTATCTCAGCAGCGCCAATCTTATTCAAAAAAACAATTTTTAACCTATAGCAAGGGACAGCAACACTTTCACGTGCATAACTCTATTATTCAATTATCGCACGCTGCAAGCTAGCATTCTCAACAAAACAACCCCATACGCAATATTATTATGATGATTTATGTTTGTCCACTTCGTCATTTTTCCTACATACAACAATCTCTCACTTTCTCTCACTCATCTCACAAACAGTTGGAGAAATTCATCAACCAGGCACGAGAGGAGAAAAAAAATCTTTACCCTACAGCGCTGCATATCCCCACCACCATTACCATCTACAGGAACGATCGTTGCAGGCTTTTGCTTTGTTTTTGCTACCGGGCAAATGATTTGGAAGAAATTCAATCATGAAAAATGACACCCATATCTGTCGCTCGTGTATTTGTCAGTGAAATTCCGTTCCCTTTCTGAAATCATTTTCCAAAAATGTTTCCTACACCGCACACACCGGCCCCCAAATCATGCCAGCCTTCCATGCGCTGCCATCCCAGGGTGTACCACATCCATAGCACATTTACGTAACACCGAAGAGGTCGTGGTCAACCACGGTCGCATGTCATCAGGTTCACAAATGGGAAACATGTTCGTTTCGTTTCCGGTACGGCTCGAGGCAGTCACAGCGTTCATAAAAGCGTTGTCGAAAGCAAAACAAAAAATCGAATATTGACATAAGATACATGCCAAAAACGATTTACTGGTCAGGAAGATGACCGCAAATTGTTTACATAGAGCAGAAGATGGGATGGGGGTAAAAAGGTGACACGAAAACAATACATTTCAAAGATAGCACTCCAAGTAATATTCAATCTGTTGTTTATCAATACAACAATGCAAACTTTTTTCAAAACGACAGCGAATAACACGCATTAAAATGACCGTTGATGCTAACATACAGACGAAGGCAATAAATGAGCATTCCGAACAATATATTTCCTCCCATGAAAAGTATACGGAGAACACTGCAAACAGTCACGCTGCTTAAGCTGTGTGTCTGTCGAACTTGATTGTAACTTCAAAACCAGGTGCGCAAATTTTGTAACTGAGCGTTTGGATACAGTTCCTCCGAAGAAGAGTGAAAGTGGTCCGATAGATATTATCGGAACCTTCTCTTTCTCAATCCTTTCCAACTCCCGTATTATCGAAATATTGCGCCAACAGTCTCGCGATTGCGTTATTATTTGAACACGACGTACCGTGTCGACGTACGGAAATCTCTCTGCCGATCTCATTAACTAGATTTGATACAATATTTTCTTTCCTTTGAAAATTTGTTTGTCCCAAAGTTGCTTGATTGAGGGGGGGGACACATTTCGGCTAGCGTATTCGTTCTTTTTATAATTGAAACCAAACTTGAACGTACGCATGCACGCGATTTAATGGAACTTTTTTTTCTTACTACAGTTTGCTTCGTGTCGATGAGCAACGATGTTGCGATGCGACAAGAAAAATTAATTCATTGAGGCTTAAAGACAAGGGTTAACAATCCATTGGGCGTGTGCACGCTTTTTTGCTTCTCAAACATATTTTTATTCCTCCGTTTGGTGACAGAATATCTGCACAATTAGAATCGCATGATAAGCAGGGGTAGCGAATGACTGCAACGCTCTTTCACTTGTTTCTTACCATTTTCCATTTGTATGAAGTCGTGAAACGCGAGGATAAACACTATGAGATTACCTTCAACGTTTAATGAAGCTCATTACTCCACCTCCACCTATTTCATGCCATGTGCTAAAATCATTGATCATGCAATGGCTTGGATGGCACTGCCATTATGCACAAAAAAGCGTGAAGTTTTTCCAAGCCAGCTAAGTTAACGATTGGAAATTTGTTTTGCTCGTTTTCTCACTCGCTCACTGATGTACCGGCATTGCAAACAACACACGTTCATTGACTTCTTCCCCAGACACAGTCCAGGGGAGAGGAAACAGTAGAAAATAGGCGACACATCTCGGAACAGCACAAGACACTGAACTAAACACACCGCAATAAAATCTGTCAACATAAGCCGGACTGCCGTTGAGCTGGCGGCAACGAGTGAGGAAATATGGTTAATGAATTGATCGTCCGCTTCTCTACGAATGAAACGAAACAATCTCTTTACGTGGGATCCAATTTTATGACTACCGATTTTATTTTTCGTCTTATCATAGTTATGCTCTTAAAAAATCGTTTCCAAACACGCGTAACATCGTCTGGACGGAAAGCACACCTTTTTCTCACACTGTCGTTGTTTTTTTCTTATCGTCCGTGCCAGGGCGGTTCGGTGTGAAACGTTCAAAATCTGTCGCTGACAATTGACCGTTGTTTTAACTTTTCGTCGCATTTTCTGTTAATGTATTTATGCACCGACACAGAAAACGGGACAGACAAGTTGCATCCCACAAGAAAAACCGAATGTTAATGCGTTTCAAATGAATACATTCAAGTGCATCACACTCTTTAACTCTTTCAATTTTTCTCTTTGCTCTTTGTAACGCGATTATGCTTAATGTCTTGCTTCTGATAGATTACAATTTTTGCATTTATTGTTTAAGGGGTTTTTTGTGAGAAGGCTACCTTTAATTAGTATACACGCAAAGCAAACAATGTGGCCATTCGCCACAAAAAGAAAGAATTATTAGGAAAAAGATTTTCTTTTCGTACATATTCAGAGAAAAATCACTTCCACAGGGTCATTAAAAAAATACTTTACTCGATTGACCTCCTCACTCATCGTTTCACTGAACAAGCTTGTGATCAATAAAATTTTCTTCTATTCTTTTTTCCTATGAATAAGCTATGAATAAAAGAAAAATATATTTAGTCTACAATCGACTGTCAATACATCGATCTGAGGAAGGCATTTTGCAGGTGGTGATGTAATCAAGTAGCAACCCGAGCGCACCTACAGGAAGTAAGAAGTGGCCCCAGTTGTTGAGGGCAACTGAGGTAACTTTACAGCTCAACCGAACCGATCATAACACACCATTCTCCAGAGCGATCAGATGGCATACGATCGGATCGGTTTCACACACGGCCAAGCCTCCCGAACGTCTTATGGAAGGTACTCCGCTTCAATGTCTTGCTGAAGGTGCCAAATTTATATCACCTACCTGTCGGGGTATTTCGACCGTCGTTTACTTTTACTTTCTTTCACTCATGCCCCGAGAATAATAGGCTAAAAAGAAACAGAGAGAATATATTTTGAAGCAAACATTTTTTTCTGAAGGAGAAAGCAATGGTTTGAATCACCGGAAAATTGTTGGTTGTGATCGCTGCTGCACAGTGACTGTTGACCGTGTCACCAACACCACCTTGAACGACAGGTCGGTAACAATATCTATTTCCTTTTCGTGCTTCATTCAACCGTCCCGCCAACGGAAGCAATTGTTTTCAAATTGTCCAATCGTTACAGAGCGATGGAAGTAACGGGTGCAAAATAACCTCGAGTTGGTTTAATAAAGAGCATGCTAGTGTTTTCCTGCTCGCAGAAAAAGATAAGTTTGCGATAAAAAAGAAGAGTTACGTTCGAGATCAAAAAGCTTACAAATCAAATGCTCTACATTAAAGTTAATATTACGATCGTATTAAAACTATAGATCTCTCTTTCAGCAGCAGCTTTCGATGCAATGTTTTCTTTCGTTTATCCCTCTATCGATCCATCACTGGAAAGCATTGTTCAGTGCCTCCAATAGACAACAATCGACCCCTTTGGCGCTCCTAGAAACGTAATTGGCTTCGTTGGACTACCATCACCACCACCACACCGCCAGCAGAACCTTGAGCGTAAGTAAATGAGATATATAGCTCGTGACAATCCCTCTCTTTATGGAGAATAACAGGCCAACAAAGAGAGAAGGCAGATTGCAAGTTTGGGCCGTGCACTCTCCCTTTGAGGTCATGAGCGTGCCGTCTAGCTAAATCACAATATGAATGCATCATGCCAGCATTACTAAAGACTTCAATGTCAAGCGCATTGCAGCAATCAAGCGACGAACCTCTATCGTCCATCGCTACAGTTAGTGGAATTCATTTTAAAATTTTGCCACCACCCAGCCAAAGCCTAAGCTTCCGTCCTCTTGATGCTAAGGACAAATGCATTAGCTTTTTGGAAACCTTCGAAATTCATCACTGAACAGCAAACGGTCGAAGATAAATACTATAATTTGAACTTGACCCTTAACCTGATCGTGATTGATCATGTCTAGGATGGTTTATTTGAAGGGGTTTAGAAGACTATATGCAGCACCAAATTGCTTGATGAAAAAAGAGAAAAAGCATCCCTCATCGATGAGCACTATAAAATATTTTCTACTTTTGGCCTTTCAATGCAAGTGACTTACACTCAGATTAATAGCTGCTTACCAGTAAACGATTCGCAAACGATAGGCTAAAGTAGGAAAACATGAGAATAACTATTGCCATCCGGTTGAAGGAAAGTTTGAAGGGGAACGTTACACCAAAAACAAAAATGGCACATTATTGAACACATTTTAGGAACAATCAAGCAACAACAACCATCAAGATTTCTATTGGCATTTTATAATAGTATTGTTAATTAGGTGATAAAATCGCTGCTAGGCTTACTCCAATCAACCTTTGTTTCCAACAACACCGTCGCAGTAATGCTATTTGATCGAGTATCGTTTCTTTGTTTTGCCAAACAGTACTTGGGTTTACCACACTGGCTGTTTAAGCCCGCACGTCCCAGCAAGCTTGTTAATGCAGGGATGTGATTGAACGAGAGAGAAATTCGCTGAAATTGGAATCAAAGCTTCACTACAGTTAGGTTCCCCGGTATAATTGGTAAAATTAAGAAACAAATGTATCAGCTAAGAGAGATAGCCAAAAATATTCAACAATATTCAAATTAAGAGGTCAAAACACACGAGAATCTTTTGTTTGCGTTGTATCAACAACCCGAACCAAAGTTGATTATTTTAAAAGGAACCCTCCTAGTTTTTATTCCAAAACATTCGTTAGAATCTTTCATTCTCTGCAACGAATTTCGAAATGAAACCGTCCTGCAGCTAAAAGTCCCTGCTAATCTTCTAGTTCCCGCATGCACACTGCTAATGGAAGCTTACCAGCATCAGAATGGCGATATTTGGTGAACTTACTAACAGTTACTCGGCAGGTATTAGGATCGTCATTAGACGTGTGTGCGCGTCATGCCCAAAATGACCATATTACATCACGCCGCTTGATATCCGCATGCAGACAGATGACAACACAGCGACGCATTGCCATCAGCCTGCGAGATACAATCCGGTTTAACACTCGCATTCGCCCTATACCTCCTCCCCTGATCGATTAGACCACCGACTCGATGGCGTAAAAAACCGGGTCCCTTGCGTTTTGTTCACATTCCGCGATGCGATAAGCATGTTTTGCGAGCACAGTTTTATCCTCGGGATACACTACACTCTCCTTTCCACATTCGTTCATCCCTTCACTCTTTCCTTGCAAGGATCATACGTTACGATTTACGCAACGTGAGTGCGTGAGGTTTTTGTGCCACAAACTTCCTGGAATGCGTGACTAAACACTCCCTTGCGAAGTAACGCAGCAGTCTCGTAATCTCAATAACAAACGGTCGCTTTGATGCTGTCCAGCAGCTCAGTTTCGCCACCTTGCGCATCTATGTTCAAACGATGCGCTCCGTGTGCTGTATGGCAGAATTTCCAGTGGCGATTACGTCCAAACGACCTATTGCTTCGCACATGGGGATGAGCATCTGTGCGCATTTAAATCTCTTCGCTCACAAAGTTCCAACTGGACAGCTTCAATCATCTCCCAACTCAGTATCACAGAGGTATGATGATGACGTAATGCTTGCACTCCGCAAGCTTCCTACCACAAAAGGGCGTGGTGCTCCAATAGCCTACACAACGCAGAAGAAAGGCCGCCCTGTGCGGTCTGAAGGATTGTGCCTACGAACTTTCTCTGTAATGCCTTCGAGAACAGGTTTTTCGGAAGTAAGTAGCTATTTATGTACGTATTTACTAAATTTTGCCTTTTTGCTTTTAAACTTACCAAAAGCAGAAGCATGATCACGTTTAGGCCAACACACCAATCCTTTTCCATCTTGCTTTACTTCGTCCCTTCGTAAGGATGAAAGAGATACTTTTGCTGAAAAACCGTTCCATGGTCTGTTGCTGGAATATTTTTCCATGGACGCTTTCTGTCGTTCGATTAAAAAAAAGTTCAGTGACAGTGCCGTTTCGCGTGCGAAAAGGAATGATATACAACTCAAAAAAGACGCCACTGTGAGCAGAGCTAGCATGAGAGCTGCTGGCATAAAAGGCCAACGCAAAGAAAGTTTAAGTGACTAAAATAGACCAACAGCAGTAACGCTACAAGAAACTAGACATCCACAGCCACAGTAACTGATAAACGGCCAGATCAAAACCATTTCTCCCGTACGAAGGCCAATTTATGGCATGTGTTTTTACCTTTCCGTTTATAGCCAGTAGCTTCAAACACTCCAACGATCCAGATCTGGCAGCCAGTGCCTACTACTTCACGGACAAAAATAATAGTATAGATCGCAAACGATTGCAGATCATCGGTTCAGCTTCACTGCATAAAACGCAAGCACGCAATGGCACATTAGTGGGCGCTGTCCACCAGGGAGAAAAAAAAACTCGTCTTGCTATACCATCACGAGCACCTGCTTCTCCAGCATAGAAATGCGATTCCAACGTAAAAGCATAAGTCATATGTAATTTTTCACCTCGGTAAATCTCTCCAGCATCGGTCCGGTACGGTGATGTAGACTTTGGTGCCAGTGCAGGTTAATTTGCGGCTTTTGCGCGGTTTCGTTACTATTCGTTCCGGTTTTCTTTTGTCTTTCTGTTTTGGTGCATTCCTTTTCACTCTCCTTATGCTTCCTTCGTGAGCATTATTTTATTTTTTTTCCCATTCAGGCGGCCGATTTCAAAGATTGTGGGAGCGGTTCCCAATTTCCTCCCAGATGCTCAATTGCTGTTGCTTGATGCTTTCGAATTTTTACCGCATGGGCGCTGGTTGCGCTTTAGTTGCTGTGCACGAGAGCACCAAGTGTTCGTCTACTTGCACGATAGTGAGATGCAGTATCGCATCCGCAATCAGAGTGTTCATTTTACATCATTTAAAAGGCCGTATAAAAAGCTATGCAAAACAAAGCTTTGGTCATAGGCAATGCTGTCCTAAGGTATAATTAAGGGACGCTACCAACAATAACACATGTTATAATAACATAAACCAATAATCCAATTATATTGTCTTTTAGGCTTAAATTATTGTTGTGATGAATTATTTAATTGTGATATTCATTGTACATTTAAATATTATATGCATCGTTAAATATTCACTATCTTTACATATTTGCAGTACCTTGCCCTCAACATTTTGGATTTGTTCGTTAAATCATAAAGCAATAACTCTTTTCCCACAAATTTGAGTAGGCTAAAAAACGTCAAGAAAAGTCCCACATACAGTTCACCGTGCAAACTTACGCGCTTAAAATTAAACGCTTCGCCTTCTTTGGACGATTACCTCAACGAACACGTTTGAGGTGCAACCAGACTGACATACGTACTAAAACATTGCACCACCGTTTCGTATATCGTTCCGTTTCCGACAACTAGACCAGTTCGCTTGCCCGTCTGTTGTTTTGTATTTTTTCAAGCCGTACGTTGTTCCCCCTTTTGGCAACTTCATTTAACACCTTGTGTAATGTCTGAGCATTTGGGTCTGAACGCTATAGTTAGATGTTCCTTGTCTCGTTAACGCCACAACTACAAACAAGAGCACATTTAATAAGACAAAGGATGCGTAATAGAACATATTGCATAGATTGTGTTTCATGTTGGATTACGATTGCATTATCCGAAGAACATATTTCCTGGATTCAACTATTATACAAAATAAACCAATGCACCCAATTAAAGCAAAATTAAAGCAAACCAATGCACCCAATATGTGTGCATACAAGCTTATGCATCTTATCGCACTGGTTTTGATGGAAACACAAGAGATGCACAAAACTCAAACACGCGATTACCAATTTCATCTGTATTTTGCCTGAAAACACCTAACTTTATTTGGTTCACATCCCAAACAAAAACCTCTCCGTTATGTTCTGTTTTTAGCATGAATTCTATTGTGTTTCTTTTTGACCTCTTCATATTGCACACAGCACCCGATGACATAACTCCGCGAATGCAAAAATGCATCCAAAACGCAAAGTAATGTAAATCAAATACCTCCCTCCCTGGAACCACAAAATATTGAACGTCGCTTGGTTTAGTGCCCCCTAGTCGTACATTAGCGTAGGGCCTTATAATGGCATCATACGGAGGCAGATTGAAACTGAGCAGCATTTTACACCTTCTCGGTATAACAGGGCATCGTAAAAGATGAGCTGCCTTTATTGCTTCACGAGCGAACTGCAAGTCAACGCTATCAGCCAAACCTACATAACACCTACCAAAGTATGAGGTCGATCAATAGATCAGAAAACATACAATGCCAAAAGATATACCATCTATGTACATTGATGCCCCCGTATTATTCCCATTGTTGCACCCCCCCTCTCTTTCGATGGAACTGTGCGGTTACAGGTGGAAAGTAGATGAAAAGGAACGTGGGACTGGTGGTTTTGCGAAATATAAGTACCCCGTTTAAATGTATGAGTATTTGCATGTTTGCTTTTTGGAATTATCTCAAACATCCCTCAATCTTGCGCCGCTCTTCGATGCTGTTAAGAGATGTAGCGTTACAAAGTGTCGCAATGCATTAGCGATCATCCGTCGATCATTCCAATCGCTTCGAATTTCGATCTCACTCTCTACGGCTATCTGTAACCGTCACTGGCAAAAGAGCTTATTACAAAAAAGAAACGCACGATGTGCATTGATAAATAAGTATCATTGCAAGAAGAGAGGGTACAATCTATGTGACGTTTGCCCCATTAATGCTTTGCAAATAAATGAAGAAAAATTATGCAACTTCATCTCCCAAAATAGGGACCAGTGGGTCACATTTTTCTGCCACCACGCACGTTTTAAAAATTATTCACACACAAAACATATCATTGCGCCACATGTTCACTACTTTCTATTGACCAAACAATTCCTCTCGATAAATTCGAGTTATTCAACGGGAAAAATAAATACAAGCAGTAAAATGAAAGCATCGTAAGTACCTTTTGCTGTACTTTATTTGTGGTGTTAAATGCTAGTATAAAGACGACTATGATTATGTGTTTTAAAATCTCTCCTTTACATCGCTCTACAACTACACCTATCATTATTACCTTTACAGACCGATGACGACACTGAACCAAAACTGCATAAAATCTTACAATCGAACTTTAAAAGCTAATTCCTGTTACATGGCCGCGGGAGAAAGTTCCAATGCGTAAGATTCAACGTACTTCAGTTGCGCGCGGCGACCAACAATGTAAATGTTTTTGATGAAGAAGAAACTGTCTATCGAGCAATGAAAGCACCATAAGATAAATCTTGGCCGACATTTAAAGTGGCTGTCAATGTCATTTCAATTAGCTTTGGTGACCTCCCAACGAATCAATCATTACACACAAGCTGGTCCTATCGATATACGACTGATACCTGGCTAACTTGCCTGTATGCTCAGGATGTATAATACGGCATTCTTGAACGTAACCCTTAATACTATAGTTTGGGGTCCATTACGCTCAAAACTGAACTCTTATACCTCAAGTACCGTTCCAAGCTTGGACTATCCGCTCGAACACCCCATTTTACAAACATTCCAGCCAACGTACCTTAAATCGGGTGGAAAAATGTCGACGGCCTTGAGAGACACTCGGTTCGTCGATCTTAAACGACTACCCTTCTCTTGCCTCCGATTGTTTAAACCTTCGTGCAAATTCAACATGTGTCATTCGTTATGTCATGGTGTTATATAGTTTACGCTATGAATCATACGCTTCCGATCCTGACGCCTACTTAGCCTCATTTTTATACTGACTCCTTGCGAATATCTCCCGGTTTTGAGGTTACGAAATTTTTTTTGGTTTGTTTAACTTAAAACAGATGAGTCAATTATTGCAACGCCCCATGGCAACTGATCTTGTTTAAAGAATACATTAAATGCCCTAACAAATACATGCATGAGTCATTCCAGGACCTCACAATTTTCACCGTAGATGAGGATGGTTCTATAAATTCTACCGTAGTTGCTCGCTAAAACACCCATCACATACTCAAAATGTTCAATGTACGATACAAATGGTCATAAAACCCACAAAATGCTCGATACTTCGCCTTAATGCGCAACACGCTGGGCAGGGTAGTCTACCAAACAACAGGCTCGACAAGCTCCAGAAATCTCCCATGAAGTTGTCTTAGCTGCGACACAACTCCCTCCAGCTCTCCTACTGTTTCGTACGCTTCCCCACTCGAAGTGCACTGCAATCGAGATACCGAACGTCTTCGGTCCAGGTGGTTGCCTGGAGCTGCATGCTGTGTGTGAAGGCTGCGCGAATGCCTTTCTATCTACCGGCATCGTTCAGAGTCAGTCTGCGCTTGGACACGCTGGAAGCAACACACGCAACGCCTTCGACACCACTGCTAGGCGAACGTTTTCGCTGTTGATCGTTGTTGCTCTCGATCAAGCACAACGATCTTGGCGAGTGTTTCACTTTCAAATAGTTACTTTTTTTTACTATAAACTTCGTTTTGAACTCTTCAATTGTGTCTGTGCACTGCTGGAAATTCAAGTGACATTGTTACAGTTTTGTGAGATTTTTATTTAGTTCCAAGTTCGAATTATCAGCGCTTTCAATTCACGAAAGATTTCAACGAAAGCGAAAGTTGACTACGTTTCGCGTCATCTTCATTAACGCATGCTCGTGACGCTCGTTGATCTGAAAAAAACCGGCTAGTGAAGTGCAAAAAGTTAGTTCTCTTTCTGTTTTCGTTTTGGAGAAACGTTTACGTCGATCGTTCCCAAATGAAAGTGCAAGTGGTTGGTAGCTTTTAGCTGAGAGAATTGTGCGATTGTACGTTCATTTTTGCAATAACGCTACACAGAATAATAATACACTCTTGTTGCAAAAATCAATACCAGTGATTGACGTGTGTACTTTAATAAAGCAATATTAAAATTGTGGTCATCTTAGAAGACAGTTGGAAACACTTTCAAATTGAATCTCAAAAGTGGTAAGTAACGATTACACATGAACAAAAGTTAATGTTTTCTCTCCCAACAATGTAACCCGTGTGCCCCAAAATTGTGTACGGAACTGAATGGAAAACTCTTCCAAATGTACCAGTGAAAGTGCAAGAAAGCATGACATTCGCTTGACATTTTTTTAAGGTGGAAAATGAAATAAGCAGCGTTCGCCTAAAACAACCTAAAACATACAGATATGTTTCTTTCTGCTTCCCTCTAGGTATGGGACCTATTCCATCTCATGCTGCGCGAGTCATAGTTGCGACTGGTGTGACATTTTAATGATTTCTCAATTGTAAACGATGATAAAACACCTGCCGGTTTCGATGCTGGCGATCTTAAAATTGCCTCAAGCCGGTGAAAGGGGGTTACATTTTCTTTTCCTTTTTACTAAAACACGCAAAACTGGGATTAGAGGATTGCTTCCTGCGTCATGCCTAATGAAACGTCGACAAGCGGTTATTTGGAAACGACCACTGGTGCTGTGAAATTGCGAAAATGTGCCGTTTTTGCGTGAAAACATTTCTATTTTCTCCAACGTTCGTAAATGCTCCGTCGATGGGGAGATGGAAAGCGATGGGACGTTTGTGAAACAGCGGGAAATTCCTGTGGTCAGTGCAGCGTAAAATCCCGCCACAGTTCGGAGATTTGGATGCATTTTTTTCTTCTCTACATCACTCTCACCCTATATGCCAACCGTTGGCGCCATCGTTAAAACGCTCACGGACGCATTTAATGAATGATTAGCTTTCTAAAGGAGCTGTGCAACATGAATACAACCAAAACATACATAGCATCCCAAAGCGCTTTCCTGCGCAGCTTGCCTTTATTGACTACCCTTCAACAACATTTGAAAGGTGCACGCGCGAGGGAAGCTGCAATATGCGCCGCAATTTTCACCGAAAGATGGACTACCACACGAAGTGCATTACGGCGTGAAGGTGCAAAACACAGTTTTCGTAAGGTGAAGACACAATTTAATGCTTTTCGTTACACAAATTATACGCACATGATGTAATGCTTAAAACAAGAATTTCGCTTTCCATATTCATTGTGCATTTGATTTATGTGTTCATTATTATTTAAATTAGTAAAAATAAACTAAATAAGAAACGTGTTCAGATTCTGCTCCTCTTACTCTTTCCAATATAGAAAAGTGTATGTGTTCAAATTCTATGAAAAGTTAACAAAAAATTAACAAAAATGAACAAAAACAGTATCATTGCAAAATTTATTAAATTTAAGCATTATCTCATCACCAAAACAAACTACCGTGAAGATGATAAACAGTCTCTTTTTTTTTGCTAACCATCAGCTCCCTGTTAAAAACGTTGTAGTTAAGTACCACAGGCTTTGCAAAAAACGCCACATTTCACCTTGCCACGCAGTAGTTAAAGCTATAATTTGCTGTACTCCGTACCATTATTTTTTTTTTCATCCTTACTTATGCGTCTCGATCTTTTGTACCCATACCGCACACTCTTCAGTGAAACTTACCCTAACAAAAGCAATTACATGGCATCCTTGCATATCCTAACACCGTCTCGCGCTTGAGCTAGCACAATAATCAACGCAGAGTCGATGGTGCACACGTACCACAGAGAACGCAATAGAAAATACCAACCCCAACAGGCCAGGCTAGACAAGTTAGCTGCAACGGCAGTAGCAGCTTCAGCCTAGGGCAATCAGTAGCACAGCGCGAGGAAAACAAGCGACATCTCGCGTTGATGAAACGTTAACAAACGACTGTCATGGTGCAACAATGGCGCGATTCAAACAACTACGAAAAAACTATTCGGAACAAAAGCCGAGGCAAGTTTTCTGATCTCGTGTACCAATTGAAACATTAATGCCCGTCGCGTCGTTACCGTTGACGATGGGCAATTGCCTCCCATGTGGTTTCTTTCCTTGCATATTTTGCAATCATTGCTTCATCTTTTACCCTCCTCCCTGCGGACACGTTGTGTTAATCGAAAACACCGGTGATCCGACAGCGAACGTGTGTCCAAACGATCATGTCACAGATTGTAATCTGGAGCATCCATAAAGATGTCCACCGTGTATAGTTTCGTAGTTTTTTGTTTATTTATGTAGGAACGGCCTGGCCGTATTGCTCGTATTTCATTGTCTCGTAGTTGATGTACAAGAAAATTACACAAATTTACAAACGCGCACCAAATGTAAGCGTACAAATGAACAGAGTAGAGCACTTTTCCTTTCTTTGTCGTTAAAATAGCTCAATGAACGCGAAATTAATGAACCATTAAATGCTTACACCATGCTGTCACGTACAAGAAGTGTATAAAAACAGTCAAAATTACGACAAACTTCGTATCAATCGCCATACATTCCCATCGAATGGTGTTGCGCTCGAATGTGATCGCATTCAACGAACGTGGGATTTCACATGATCACCATACTATTACATCACGACTACAGACGCGATCAGCAGCTACACGATCATCCCAAACAAGAATGTGACACTTTCTCCCACCGGAACCGGATTTCTCTTTCAACTTTCCTCTACCCTGTCTTCGATATTCCTATTACCACTTCCATTCATGCTGATCAAAATTGTACATAGTACCAATGGAGACACGCAGCACTTCAAATCATAGCTCTTACACAATCAGTTTCAAATCAATGCCTCGACGACATTATCCATGTCTTTCAAGGACGCACCCAACTTCAAGGAGGCTTAGGATGTTGGATAACCCAAGTGCTTTCGCTGGTTAAATTTGAAATTTGTTATTTGAAATGTGATCGTACATGTTTGTCACAATATAGGTAGCCTGTCTACCTCCGGGGATCCTAATACAGCTATCTCTCATGAGAAGCAGAAAATTTGGAACACATGACGCATGGCACATGTAAAACAGCTGTTATGCTAATCTTTTTCCTAGTTTGTAAACAGTCATTGTTTGTTTCGAATGGATCGGTAACGTCATTTGACGCGAACTTCTTCTTCTTCTTTTTCTTCTTCTCTGGCACTACAACCTCTGTAGGTCTTGGCCTGCTAGCAATTGCTAGCTCTCTGTGACTTAGTTACACCCGTAGCTGGATAGTAAGTCCTGCGCACGGGGAGGCGGTCCGCCGGGATTCGAACCGCGGTCCTGCCGTGTGCAGACCGTTGCCGCTATGGGATACACCACTGGGCCGCCCCGGTCGCGAACACTAGTGTTCATTTTGTTCATTTGTTCAGAAAGAGACATTTCATTTGACGCGAACACTAGTGTTAAATGAAATACTCATGACATATTGTAAACTCTAAATGTATCTCTTTGATCCCGCCTTGGATCAAGCATCGTAACACTTGTAGCTAAACAAATAGGTTAAAAGAATAATCCTGCTATATCGCGTAGTTCAAATTTTGAAATTTTCTTTCTTTAGAATAAATTCTGCTTTACACTACCAGCGCGGAAATTTTACGGTGAACATTGCAGTCAATTACATCATTATTAACGAATAAACCATGGGTAAGATTGTTTGTCCATAACCTTCACAATGACATTGATGCCTTCATTTGTCTTTCGATACTTTTACGTGCAATTGTTCCGCTTGATTGAAGACACCGCATGTGAACGATGTCACATTTTCCGACAAATGCGGAAGTAATGTTACTTCCCTATCAACGATTCCGAAATATTTAATTGTTTCCCCATGCAATGAGTTTCCAAACTAATAACCACAGCTATCGCATTTGTAATACAAATAGCAAACAAAATAATGCCACATCTTCATTCATCTAACTACAATCGAGTCGACGATCGACACCGTTTAATTTACAAAACCATAAATTGCCACCTGTGTTCGCTTATTTTTATTTTCTGTGTAACAATATTCTCCATGCCGCTTCACACGAATAGCAATCCCAAACAAAAAAGAGAACATTATTGCACACCGCGAAGCGTAAAATTTAAAACGCCAAACAAACTCCCATTCACGGTGAACTCTGAAATGTGTGACGTGAGAGAAAAATTACGCTACCACAAAACATTTGTTATAATGTTATTTTTGACACTTTCAAAACAATAAACAATAAACAATAAAGGGATGCCTCTGGAATTATAGATATTTTAATGTATTAACATCGAAACCGATTTTGAACCTTTTACTCTTCAGGGGCGAAGCACGGAAAAAGGAACAGAAGAGGTACCAAACTCCGTACACAGTTTGGGAGGTGAACATATTTCATAACCGAAGGTGAAAGTGCTGCTTGTTACGAGGTATTTACATCCAACCTCAGAACCGTTCCACAAGGCTTACGGAAAGAAAGCGATCGAGTCCTACCTTATGGTAGCAAAGCACCGTCAAAAACGTAGCAAGAAATGTTTAATTCCCTGGTTCAATACACGGGGCCCGTGAACTACTAAGATTCAGATCTCGTGGTTTCTCGTGAAGTTAAGAAAAAAGCCTTATAAATAATCCATGTGTTTCCAACGTACCGCATTTATTCGCTCTGCTCAATGCGAACAATCTCGGTTGTTTTCCATTTACAAGACGGACAAGAGAGGACCCATTTGTCAAGTTCAAGCTCAATTGTGACCACCGTTTTAAAATCTGGTCATGCTCACTGCTGACAAATAAAAGTTCACCTTTGAGTGCCAGAAATGGTAAATAAAAAAAATAATTCAGTTTAATAAAGACATGAATCTCTAAATGACCTCTATTTTGCTTGATAAATACTGTGCATTTAAAGAGTCATTTAAAATATCCCCTAATACATGGTGGTTTAAAACATTGTCTTCTGAATCTTTTAGCCATGTGGGCACATAATGCGTAATGTGTTAGTCAAACAAAAAGGAAAAAAACCTTTACAACGAACAGACCAACGCAACATTACACGTACAGAATACTTTACTTCACTTGCGATACTCCAGGTTACGAGTCTGATTCGTTTTTTTTTCATCCTAAGTGCAGCACTCCAGTCTCCGTTGCGAGTGCGAGTACTTCCAGTTTCCAAGGCTGTCTGGCCCTGAAGTTTGCTTTTGTGACAGTATCAAATTATTGTGATTATTGTGGGTGTTTGATTGTGAATTATTTCGTGCCTGACGTCGCGTTCGTGATTCACTGAGGCGATAGTATTACACGATTGAATGCTTTGAAAAAAGAAATCTATCACAATGAATCAATCATCGAGCACTGATCCGTCCAAGGACAAGTGGTTTTTAGTGCTTCATTCATTATGTTATAGAATATATCATATCTCCAATTTGTGTTTCAAATTCAATTGCCTTTCTCTATATTATTAATCAGCACAGAGCACGTTGGCAAAACAAATGAAAACCATAATAAAGACCATCAAACATCTTCCTCTTCATTTGACTGCAACTCTACACGGTGGTGGTTTAAATTTATTCATATCAACAGCTTCACATTAAAACCCCTGAACGCCCAGCATCCATTATTAACGAAAAATGCACGGTTTTCCTCTGAACGGCATCTGTTTCGTTAGTGAGCATCTTCAGTAAGCGGCAATAAATAAAATCGACATTTAATATTTACACCTTACTCCCAAACGTTACCCAAATCTCTTCTGAGTCATGAATCCATCGGTGCATTAATTAATCTAACCCTCTCTTATACCGCCCACTATGGAATCGAAAGAGAAGTAAGGAAAAAAGTTTCACACCGACCATAGTCGATTGAATAAATTTCATCATACTCAGCTGTTCATCACCGTTTTCAACCAGGAGTGTAAATTACGCCAGCCTTTAGCGGTTGATCCACGCGAGAGTGGGTGCACGCGAAGGTACCTTCAGCATTCAAATTAAATCAGTCAAACATGAACTTCGTCTCAGTTCGTTTTCTAAAGCGCATTTAAATCTCCTCTTATGAAAAGCGTTCGAGAAGGCTTTCGGAGGATGAAAGCTGACGATGAAATGACGTAGTATCTTTGTTCGCTCTGGGTGTATCTAACCCGGGGGTGTATCTGAAGGAAAGTTCACTTTCTATTGATACTTTCCAGGAGCGGACGTATGTGCTGTCGATGGTTGGCGGTGAAGTGGGCTTCAGTGCAGAAAAAAATTCATTTTTACACCAAAAGAATAGCAATTTAACCTGGTGTGATTAGGAGAGATTTTTTATAGTTACAAATTCCTGTTAAAGCCGAGCAACACATTTTATAGCGCATCAAAAGAAACCGATAATGACTGTAGCGGTAGCAACTTGAGCGAAGAAAGAATAAATAAAGGAAGAACGTAATAATCATCTACAAAATAATCGGTTTCCAACGTACAGGCTACATGAATGAGGATTGCTTTAGGCATTTAAAAACGCCTCCAAACAAACAGCTTCCATCAAACGTAGGATTAACGCAATCGTTGATGCGATCTACGATTTATTCCACATACCCGCAGCGGATCTCGCGTATACAATCGAAAGCGAAAGCTCCTAATCGAATGACATAAACGATTACGGCATACTAAGCTAGTCGTTGGTGATGATTTCCACTTAACAGCTGGAGCCCGTCTATTTATCTTTACGCGACTAATGTCGAACAAACGAGGAAGCCTCTAATGTAACCAGCTGCCAATGACCGGTCAGTGGGACCTAACTATATCCTTCCAGATTGGAAGTAGTTTGTACAACCGTGAAGTTGTTTCTTCAATCAGAACCTAGAAAGGTTGAAAAAAGATCACAAATTATTGTAATCATTCATTCTTGCACTCAAAGGTCGGTAACATGAAGTTACACAACTGAAATAGTTTTATAAACAAGTGGTGAGAAAATAAAATACCCAGAACTTGAGGGGGAACTCTGTGACCGTGAGAGTGTTTGAGTTACATAAAGATATTCCCATAACTATACGATATTGGGTAGCAACGCCGGTCTTCAAACGGCAGCACCAGGGATCGAATCCCGCCGGACCATCCCTCCGTACGCAGGACTGACTATTCAGCTCCGGGTGATAAAGCTTCGGGTAATGGCAGGCAAAGGCCTTCCGAGGTTATAGAGCCAAAGAAAAAAATAGATACCAGCGCTGTTTTAATGTTTCGATCCGTTAAAAATCAAGACGAATTCCAAGAAGAGATATCCAAAAGAACGCGATGATGTGTGAACTCCCTCGTCAGTAACCCGACCTCTTATTTCCCACCCATTAGCTGCTAAAGCCCACCTGCGAACCATGCTATGATCATGACAACGCCCTGCTGCGTTGGACTCTGTTCCCTTGCGCCTTTGCTCGATTGTGTTTGCTTTTTCCATCGCTAGAGCTCCAGCAAGCGGAATTGAAAGGTAAAAAAAATGCAATTGCCCTGGCTTTTACTTTCGTTTGGTCGAAACTCATCTAGTTTCCCACTATGACGCCATTATTGTTTTTATACCAATCCATCTGATCCTCAGTTTTATTCATTTGTTAAACGCAAACAACGGATGTGCATTTTTGCATGCAGATAAACAATGCCATACGGGTACAGGGACCGGTAAATTGGCTGCAAATACATGCATTCCAACCCTACTTTTTATCTTCTTGTGCAAGTGCAAATAACTAGCGTTGTTTGCCATAGGTTTCTACGCTTTCGCTTTTGTTGAAGTCCATTTACCCTTGGCAATAGGCTGAATTTATCCCGTCACCCAAATCTTATCATTGATGGATTATTTTAATTATATTTTTTTTTAATAATAAAATCATATTTTTTATGGTTCGAAACTATTCAGAATTAAGGACCACCAGCACATATTAAACATACAACGCAGGACTAAAGAAACAATAACACTTACCTGCTTTGCACCGAACAAAAGTCTGTCGAAGGACCGATTCCATTATTACTAACGAACGATCTGCTACCAATCACTTTCACTTTTATTATGGTACAATCGGGAATGGGCACGATGATGACGACATGCTTCCCGGCTGTGAAGGGTACTTTGGGTGCTGAATGGAACCGGATTTCTGCTAGTTTAGCTTCCAGCACTCATACTTTCAGTGTGCAGTGGGCTGGAGCCGACATTAAGATCAGTTGTCTCCTTGCATTCCCACCACTTTTCGTCGGTCCGAGATTCTCACTGCCTTCGCTCATTGAAGTAAATTCATCACACATGACACAACGGGAGGCCGGATCTACGCCACCAAAGTAAATATATAGTTAAGCAATCTGGAAACCGTTTTGCCTTTCTTAATGCCACGCTGATCGATTTTTCATCTCGTAACAGGATGTTACGGTGCGCTGCAATTCCATACGCAAATGTAGTCCAATGTCGATACTCGAGAGTACCGAGTACCGGTCTTAGTTCCGGCTGCTACCCATAACCGGTGGTTACGGTACTTAATCAGCGGGGAGATTAGTCAGTTGATAAGCTAAGTACTTTCCAACAAACTGCTTAAAAGCTATATTCTGTCGTAGAGATTTAAGACGACAGTCAGTTAAAACGATGAGTTGGCGCGTTTTAATCTCATTTTTCGAAAAACATGAACGATGATACTATTTTTCCACAATCTTTAAACCAATCGTCATGCTCGCCTTCAACTTCTCCGACGCTAACATGTTGGAAATTTTGTGAAAACGAGCAGCAAAGACCCTTTTAACCAACCATCAGAGAACCACAAATTGTACTTAAATGAGAAACATTTTTCCCCCCATTCACAATCGCTAAGGCTCAAACTATTAAACGTGCGGTTACTACCATTCGAGCATATCCAACACCCGTCTGAACAGTTGGTGCGTTTTACGATCTACTTACTGTTGCTTTTTTTTCCTCTGTTCTGTTTCTTTACTCACGCTTCCCTACTGTTTTGGAATCTCACTCTTCGCTAATCTGCAATCATGCAAAAATGTGCTATGAAACACACACATACAGCTCATACTCCGACAAATTATCGAAAAAAGAAAAGTAAAACATCCAAACGGCCACGGCCACTGAAATTACTACTCGTCTACTCTGTAGCCCTTATACTAGAAGACCGTACGAATATGATACGCTTCGTCAAACGCGTAACACTATATCCAAGAAAGCGGCACTAAAGCGAAGTTTTTGCATACACAACACAACTTGACGATACATACGAGCAGAATGCCACACTTAATTAGCATTGTAGCAATTAGTATAGCACTGATTTAACGCGCTATTTCCTCTTCTTTCCCTCACTCATTCCCAATCTTCATCCAGGACAGCAGTCACCACTACAACGATGAGGGACGCCTTGGGCTCTTGGGCGTCTATCCCATTGAAGATAGCACTAGTCGCCATCACAATATGCCCCTTGGTATCAGCTGGCGAAAGATGGTCACGCCAGCTGACAGAATTCACCGGAGGACCAATGACCGGTAACGATTGGATTCCGCTGTCTCGACCCGGTTCCGAGCGCCAGGCAGGTGCTCGTGTGCTGAACTATTTCACCTCCCCTCAGCAGACTTTCCTCGATCCGGACAGTGCAGCACAAGCACAACAGCATCATTTTACCTTCCTGAACCATCAGTTTCCGCAATCGAACCGCTTCTTACTCCAGCAACCTGCGCCGCAACAGCACCAACCGCCCCAAGAGCTCTTAGAACAACCGTTCCATTTGACCAGCTTTCAACGAACATCACCATTTGTGGGACAAACAATACAACATCCACCACCACCACCACCACCACCACAACCGATCTCCACAACGAATCCCTTTGAGCAACAATTTCTCTCAAAGCCGTCAGTCTCTGAAGCGCTGATCCAGGAAAACAAGCAACAGCCGCTGCATCAGCAACGACAACAACACGAACAACCATCACTACTCGATCAACCGTTTTCGTACCAACACATACGTCAGCCGGAAATTGGCACTCACCCGGCCGGTCCGGAATCCGGTGCGAGTGGTGGCGCCGTTTCGCAAGAAGAAGTGCAGCTGCTTTACGTACCAGTCGAGACGCTCTATAACCAAAAGCAATCGCAACCAGCACCCGAAAACAATCGGTTCAATACACTTCCGCAACCGGTTAGCCCATCGCTGATAAACGATTTCTATACTGCCGGGACGACAACCACCACGCCGAAACCTCCACGAACGAGTTCAGCTACCTTTGCGCCACGCTACGCAAGTGCCCCCGATTCCCCAGCACCAGCCTCACCTCGTTCATCCACATCCACGCTTGGTGGTACCTCACCCAAGCCTAAACCGAATCAACCACCGCTGGCATTGTTTTTGTACAATGATGACCGCCAGGGCAAGCTTTCCACTGGGGACGCACTTGGAGGGCTTAAGAACGTCAACGAGATCGCGGTACTGGACGCATTCGGTAAGAACACACCGAAAGTCTTCATCGGACCATCTGGATTGGCACCATCCAAGAGCTACTCTCGCTTCGATCTGCCTTACCTGTCCAGTGTGGATCTTTCCTCAAACCGTGCCAACCGCAAGATCGAAGACTTACCATTCTTCGTAGCACCATTGAGTTACAAAACTCCCAGTGGTTATTCGAAGATTGCGCTTCCTCCGCCCCATGTCGGCTCGATCATCGTGCGCCAGAGCAGCTCTAGCAGTGGGAATTCCTTGGAACACAACACATTTTACACACGGCCAACGGCACCTAGCAATGTTCAATATTACACGCCCTCTACCTTAAACTTTGAAGACAACGTCAAACCAACTAAAGCGCCCATCACTTTAGGTGCCTCCGGGAAGCCGATCTACGATTCAGATCACTATACCTCGCCTACGGGCAAATCCGTCTCATCATCATCCTCGAATGATCGGGGTGTTGGACACTTCGGTTCATTCAGCAACACGAACCCACTACCGGTAAGTCGTCATCCTAGCGTGAATGAAGAGTACTTCAACCTTGCCAAAACCAAGAAGCCAACGACGAGCCCCACTCTAGCTCCGACCACCCCCAACTATCCATTCCGATCATACGGTAGTACACGTCAGTTCGATTTTAAGCCTATGCCAGATCAAAAGATTCCGCCATCGTTCTATCCGCAGCAGGAGGATGATTCTCCAACAACCCTTCCAGCGACAACGACGACAACTGAACGACCGACCACGGCTCAGTTGCAGCATGAAGCTGAACGCATGAAAAACCATTTCCGCGAGGAGAACTTACGAAGTCGTCGTCCGCATCACCATCAACCGACCACTCCGGCATCACTGAGCGAAAACAAGCCACAAGAACAAAAACAACAGTTTGTGCACAAATTCAAGTTAGTGGACTCAGTTCGTCCGAGTAATGTGAAATCATCGGTTGTCGATCATGGCTTCTTGGACTTCTTTCATCATTCCTCACCACAGCACACAGACGAAATGATCAAGACTACTATCACCACAATTCTTCCGGGGAATGCAGGTACAGATCGACAAGCCATCCGGAATAACTATTTCACAGCGTCTGCCGTTATCAACGAGGATACTGGAACAAACAGACACAGTAAATTTGTCAGCACGTACTATAATCCATCTTCAACAGCGGCCGCTACTACGGACCAGACTACGACGCCTTCAACATTTACTACTCAGGATGTGTTCTTCCGCGATTTCGACCATCGCAGCAAGTTTTATGAGCGCGATCCGAAGTATGAAACAAGCTTTCCAACCACCGTTAGTGCAACCGAAACAAGTTACATCAACAAGTACAAGTATGAAACAGACTCGTATAGTGATGCGCCACGCTATTCGGTCGAAGTTGTCACGACTAGCGAACCAGCTACAGGCATAACCGAACCCACACAAAGCATAACTGATTCGCAGCGCTATAGCATACCCTCGGAATTGCCACCTATCAGTGCTAACCTTCCGGGACTCGTGAATGCACTCATGGACGATCAATGGCCAGCAAAGGCCTCGGACGCTGTCTCAGCAACTGGAAACACTCGAGCACCCCATTTCCGAAAGCAATTGCATCGTACAACGACTCAGACATCGGCTGTTGATTCGTACGACTCAGAACCAGCAACTACAACGACCAGACGGCCCCTGCAGCGGCAACGACGACCACATCCTTCGCGTACAACTCCTGTGCCCGCGTTTACCGCCGAAACGGTCGAGAATTCTGTTCCGAGCACGCGAGCCCCGATCTCACGATCACGTTCACGTTATGTACCGAACAACGAGGAACGCCCGTCATCCCGCGGACGTAACCGCAGCCGTACAACGACTCCACGAGGTCCACGAAGAGAGGAAGAGAACCTGGACTATCAGCGAGACGTGTTAAAGCAAAACTACCCTGTCATTCGCCCGCATGGATCAAGTGCTTCCGCACCATCGACGACGCTACCTTCCACAACGATCGCTACGACACCTTCGACCACTCTTAGCAACCAGGAACCGTACGAAGAAACGTCAGAGCGCCTCATCTCCACGACCCTTGCAAATGAGGTCCCACTAGATTCAGTTGATCCACAGCAACAAGTGACGCGTAAATACTCTACTTATTATAGCGATTCGGCCTACGAACAGGAACCAACTGGTACGACGGTTCTACCAACACAAACGTCAAGCTACTACGTGCAATCGTACAGCACTCGATCTCAACCGGGTGATCGACCAGACGAAGAGGAATATTTTCGACCTCAGGAAGTTATACCTCTGAATCGTGATCCAGAACCGGCTCATTCAGTGATTCCACTGCGAACACTCACTCCCGTTACGGAAGCATCACCACAAACTGCTCCACCAGCCATTCCATATCTACCAGAAAAGGAAGAAAGTGAAGAAAAACTCACCACCGCCTATGGTCAACCGCTCGAGGAGGCGATGGAACTCAAAAAGATGGAGATTACCCCTCGTCCTCGTCGACCGGGGCTTGTTTCACGCCAACGAGATTCACAACAGAACTATGCATCACGCACTACTACGGAACGCACCACAACTGTTCGCACAACCACCCCAGAACCAGCCGTGTCTGGGCCAGGATCACGCACAGCATCTGGACGTAGACCGGCCTTTGTGCGACGACCTTCGAGACTTTATGCCACAACTACTGTCAATCCTACCACAATCGCAGGATACAACAACGAACAACAACAGCAGCCTACGCACGGAACGAACACCGTAAGATCACACACTATACTATAAACCAAACTCGATCGTGCAAAACACTGTTTGTTTATCTTTTGTTTACAGGTGCGTACAAAGAATCGTCAAGATATTCTGCGAGGCCGTACACGTCGACCCACTACAACGACTGAACCAGCGGCAGCAGCAACGACCGCCTCTCCGGAGGCTCCGGTGACACGAGCTTTTGGCAGAGGCAACAATTTGCGTCGAATTTCACCAACATTGCGCTCCAGACAGGAGGTAAATATTCCTGGTACAGTGTTATTGAACTGCTTTTTTACTTCACTCTTATTTTTCCTTCCCTACAGCAAACCGCAGCAGCTACTACACAGCAACCGAGTACAGCGGCACCATCCAGCAGCGGACCACGGTTCCGCATTCGAGAACGAACTCGATTCAACCTACAGCCACAGGAATCACAGTGGTCTACCAAGCTGAATCAAAACTCCTTCCAGCCGGTGCTGAAGACCGAATCGCGTGCCAACGATCTTGAGCAGGAAAACGTGTCAATCGAACCAGAACCAGAACCAGAAATTGTAACTGCCGCACGAGACAACGAGATGTACTTTTTGAATGTATCGTCTAACTACGGGCAAAAGGATAGCAGCAACCAAGGTGTGAATGCAGAGGATAGCACAGAAACCAAGTAAGAAGGCTGAAAACACAGTTCATGGTTTAGGATGTAACTGAACAGCATCATTCTCATTCTTCTGTGATTTCTAGTGTTCCCTCATTTGCTGACTTGTTGAACGATGTTATGAAGGATTTCATTGAGGATAACAGTCAGAAGAAACCAGAACGCGAAAGCGACGAGAAGGATCTAAACAGCAACGAAGAACAGCGACGACCTATCGCTAACTTCCGTAATAATTTCCTTCGCAAACGAGGTCGATCAAAGGTGGTAGATTCGTTTGAAACGGCTGAATCACAACACATTAATCAAGCGGCACAGGTTTACAATGGGCCATCGCACTTTGGCGAATCGCTCAAGAGTATTGACAATGTGGGACTTTCGGGCAAGAATGCACCGCAACAACATTACACGAAGTATGCCGATCAACGGGAAGCATTTGAGGAACAGGAGAATACGGCTCAAGAACAAGCTACTGTAGCACCTGCCGAGATCGCTACAGAGGAAACCGACACGGAGGAAACGTCGGCAGAAGTGGTAACAGAGTTCGCCGAGGTTGAAACAAGCACGACATCAACACCATGGACCAAAACAACGAAGCCATCGGACGAAGTGCCCACACTGAGTAGTTTGGAGCAAACCTCCACAAGCATAATGCAGCAACAAGATCACGCAGAAGTTACTACCGAAACGCCAAATACCGTCGAACCAGTATACGATGATGAATCGAGCTTTCTCACGAACGACGAAGTTGCGAAGAAGAAGGTTTCGGACGGAATTTTTGCCGATGTGAAGAAAACGATTTCCAATCTGTACGAAATGGCGGAGCATGATACGGAATCGGAAGAAATGGTTGACGGTGGAGAACCGGCAGGCGTTGTTGGGATTGAGGATGATGATTTCCAACCAACAGAAGATCCCCGAACACTCGGGGGTAGCTTTGATGAACAAATGTCGTCAACGACCGACATCAGTCCGAGTGAAACGCAGTTTGTACAAGTTACTGCAGAACCGCCGACTTTTATCAATCCAATGGGATCGCTTGTAATTCCGACATCCGTTTCCAACGGTATCACACACGAAACGGAAATTTGCTACCGAGGCCGTTGCATAAAGACGGAAGACGACAAACGGAAGCGGAAGTTCAAATTAAACTAAAGGCTAAACACGGACACGGGCATGTTGTTTGGCCGTACGCAATGCAGAGTGTGTTTATGGGAGTGTCAATAGTCTTTAATAAGTTTAGAATCTTATTTATTTTAGTGATTAGCTGAATAAAGAATGATCGAATCGAACCTACTAATTTTCGATACTGCGATGTTGGAAACTGTATCTATTTATTTTTTTCGCGAATTTATTTTGTCATATTGGAATTGTCTTTGGACGATAACTTCCTATAACATTTTTAGCTATACACGCGACGTTCTACTATAAGGAACTTATGTCTTAGGAGAGACCTGAAAAATAATTAAAGAGCAAGAAAATAGCGTTGGATAGTATGTTTATTTGCTTTATTTGTACAGCTTATTTGTATCGCTTAGCCATCTACGACTCATCATCGGATTCATTGTCGTCTTCATCGTCATCATCATCTTGTTCCATCGCTTCATCATCTTCGTCCTCATCTTCGCTCATGGCATCTTGCGATTGTTTCGTATTCTTAAGACCCGCTACCTTAACGGATTTTTTCATTTTTCTCGTCTTTTTCGACACCTCAATAGCTTTCTCGTTGATCAACTCAAACCCGTCCTGTTTCGTGAAACAACAGTTGATAACCACCTTAAACTTAGCCATCGGTTTGCCGAGCAGCTTCAAAATTCTTGCCTGTTCCGGTGTAAGCAACTTATTTTTCTCGCAGACCGTAAAGTCTTTATAGAGCGTCACGATACCTCGGTCCAGCTTCGTAGGCATACCCAAAGAACGCAGATGTGGTTCTATTGCATGCGAAAAATCCTCCAGCGGGCCCGGCTTTAGTTTGACCGTTTGAGTAGCTCGGAACCCACCGCGGGCGAACTCTTCGGCCTGGTATGAATCGAACCACTCCAGCACGGTTTTCTTGTTCTCCGACGTAAACAGTAATCCGCACTGCCCCATCATTTGTTCTCTCAGTCGCTCCATACCTTGCTCCAGCTTTGTGGATTCTTCGTTTTCATCATCGCTTACTAACTTCAGACCCAATTGCATCACACGATTCTTTCCGAAAAAGAATCTCGAATTTTTCCACTCTGTTCGCACATCCTTCAACTTGCTGTTGCGCATATTTTGTACCGAAAACAGGAATATATTGTCATACTTCTCCCGGCATTGCTGAATATCCTCGATAATCTGTTGTTTGTTGGACAGACCCTTCCGATCGGTCTTGGTGAGGGACACTGGAAGAGAATAGATATAGCATTAGAAGCGGTTATAGGGAAGCATAAATGATACGTACCTTTCTTATCACGCTTTGATTTAGGCATCGTAAAAAGTAATGAATTACTTTACACAAAACTACTGCTAAAAACGTGGTGCACAGGTATGGATGTTTACGATGCGTTTGCAAACATGTGAGCTTTGACAGTTTGTGCGTTTCGATCAAGCTTCATATATGCACATATGTCAGATAAATTCTACAATTTGTTTTCAAAAATATGTTCAGACCCTAACAACAATTTAATTTTATTCCAAAGGCAACTTCTCTGAAATCAATGCAAAAGTGAGTGAGAGTGTCTACAACTAGTTAAATGAGCGAATTAATTAATTCGTGAAAATATTGTTCGGCCTAGATGAGTATATCTAGGCACCTTGTGTGGCACACTGGAATAAAATCCAATTCATACGTCAACAATTTTTAATATTTCGTATTTTAAATAATTATACTTTTATTCCTGAACTGAATATTTCAGATCAGCTGTTCGGAAAAATAAAAGAATATCCATATTGATGTATATGTTTTGATTAAGGCAGAAATAATTTTTGACAATACGGCATTAAGCCGTCATCATGGAGTAAATAAATAAGAAACAACTTTTGAAGCAAAACTATCGACGTTGTTTTTAATGTTCCTACTTTCGGCTTGGTGTGTTGCTATTTACGACAATGCGAAAAGGGAATGTGAAACACTTTAAAAGCTTGAAATATTTCGATATATATCCATGTTTATGGGGCAAAAATTTTCTTTTGCAGAAACATCATTGCTCATCATCATTGGGGCTATACCAATAATTGAAAGAACATTTTTAAACCGGGCTTTTCTGTAATTGTGCTTTTTTGCACACACCTAAATAGGGTATGTTGCCAAAACTGGAACAGTTACCCTTTTTCTACTCGAAATGGTGAACATAATCAAATTAAGCTTTAATTTCGAAATGAGCAAGAGTTGAAATCGGAAGACCACACTTTTACCGGAACTGTTGATTCCTCACATTAATTTTTATTTCTTGATGCAAACTTCAACTCACAATGTTCTCTCGTAATGGTTCACTCATAAAACAAATGAATTGGTTTGTGAAGGCGCTCGTGCATAAACTGAATGCTAAAAATTTAAATTCAGATCAGTTCAGCTTCAATTTGCACCCGATTCCAAGCGATTTGAAATGTGAAGCGTTCGTGAAGCGTTTTTTCAGCTGTCAATTTTTCCATTGCGTTGCTAATTCAGCTGCGAGCCGTGTAAAAAAGTCGTGTGTGCCATCATAATTTTGTACGGTTAACTATTGCCTCTTCTTACCAAAAGTAAGTAAATTTGTAAAAGTCTATCACCAGCTTCTGCAGGCAGGTCGAGTTGTGGTTCGTGTGCGAAGATTCAGGGTTTTTTGTCAGGGGTGAAGCGCGGGTAGAAATCCGGGGTGGAAAATTTTTCTCCCGGTGTGACGCATCCAACACACCCCATGTCCATGTCGATGTGTATGTCAGGGCAGCCATTTTGAGCGTGAGTCTTTGGGCGACTACAGCGAATACCAGTCGCTACGGTCAAAGTAAGTGCGTTCGGACGCCGGTTGCTGCAACTTCCCTGTGATTCCCGGTACTCAAGGGTAGGTTTTTCATCGAAAACATCAACTGTGTATTTGTGAACGGGCTGTCGAAAGTTTGCGGAAGAGATCAGCACACCCTGCAGAACGGAAGTTGCTCATTCGGTAGCGTGCAAGTTTGACGGGGACAAATGGTTGAAATGTAGTATTACCCCCATTTTCCCCAACTTCATTTGTACATGTTTTTTACATCCCTCCGGCCTGCCCATTTCTGTGGTGTGTGTCGCCATTAGTCAAGGAATCGCGTGAGCTTCGCGACAGTGTGTGCGTGTACGCAGACTGCTTTTGTCTCTGCGCCATCGTGGGCCATCACCTAACGTCGTGCGTTTCGTGCGTGTATAATTCAAGTGTTTATGTGTGTGT
>KZ063668.1:0-38834 GCA_002091835.1 Anopheles maculatus
GGTAAATGCAGCATGAATGGAACGGGCAACATTAATGAACGGGCTCTTGTGTTTCTGTTTTTTTGTGTACGTTTCACAATTTTACCATTAAGAGAAGAAAAAAACCATCCTCACAAACACATCCTCATAGCCCGTGAGTGACGGGGATTCGGGAGTTGAAGCGAGTGGAGCGAATGAATGAAATTAATTGACTGCATTGATTATAAATCCCACGGTTCGCAGGCACAACAACACAAGCGTCATAGTGTGTCTGGCCGGGTGAGTTGCGAACCTGAATTTCGGAATCGTTAAACCCCCCACCGGTGGCACTGGGAGCCATTTCGTAAGAGTCGAAAAACACCACTTTTCCCAAAAATTATACCGGTTGTGAAGCATAAATTAATGCTACAGCCCTAGAGCGAGTGTGAGTGAGAGAGCGAGAGCAGTACGGCGCGATGGCGAGACATAATTCATTCATTATTGAACCGTTGCTAAGCTTTCGGTAGACGACTTGATTGGGACGACTGACTTCGCTGACGCTTTGATAAGATGGTCAAGCGCGTTGTTGCTTTCTGCGTCTGACACTTCATGGAAGATGGCTAATATGCAAATATTAGCTGTACAGTCACTACCACTCAAACGTCCAGGCTAGTGATGAAAAATGAGATACACATAATTAAATGAGAACAGCCAGCGCAAAAGAGTTTTACATATTTTACTTATTTATATCCTTTCTTTTGCGCTTCTACATTAGCTCGGTCCCAAAAACAAAAAGCGTTTCCCATTGCAGCATCATCGGTGTGGATTTCAAACATCTCTTTTGCATTTTGTCGTCTGCCCAGAACGGAGTTGCGTCAATTTTCCCACCCTTCAAAAACCCGGCCCCATTTGCCATTGTGATAAATCTATAAATATTGGATCATCGTCTGACAATATTGATGACAGTTTTCTGCATCAGCGCGCTCGCGCGCCCGTTGTTTCATTTATGCAAAACTTTCCTTTTCGAAGAAAATGTCCCAACGCGCGTCCGAGCTTTGAAGTGATGAATCTGGACCGAATTGGGAGATCGGCGAAAATCGGACTGTCTGTCAAAAAGGAGGAAAAAAACAACACGAACCCTAAAGGCAATAAAACTGGCAGCTCGCGTCTGTGAAGATCGGAAAACTGTACCTCACCGGACAGGCGAAGCGACACTTTTCCCGATTGAAGTTTTCGGGGTTGGAAGCTTTGGTGCGCTACGACACTCTAAACCGTACCAATAAACGTCACAGCCAGCCAGATGTGGATGCAAACGCAAGTGAAAGGACTGTTGCGGATGAGTCCACCCCAAGAAAGGAAAAAAATGGAGCAGGTTCAAAAAAATAAACTTCCACCAAGAATCGGAAACGAGAAATGAATCCAAATCCATTTTGTATCGCTTTCCTGCTTCAATTTATCATATATCGGACCAAAAATGGTTAGCTTTTTTTTGGTTGCTTTCCTCTGTTTGCTATTCGTTCTTTTCGGTTCCAATTTTGCTGTGAGTGCTGAAAGCGAGTGAGCTTTTTTTGTGCTTTTCACTCTCCAAGTGCTGGTTATTTCGGTACGCTTCAGCATCGGTTTCATTCAGTTTCAGTTTTATCTGTGCCAGAGTTTTCCGCCCAGCAGTGTTTCAACACACACATACACACAGACATTGAGAATTCAGTTTTTTTTGCTGCAGGAAAACTCATTCGCTTGCTAGTCCTTGGTTGGTTGGGTGATGGAAGGATTCGTTCTGCACAACTTTGAACGTGGATTTGATTTTTTGCCTTTTTCCGGGCCTGGCCTGGGGAGCATTTTTTCCTTACCAGGATTAAAGAGAGAAAGAGAGAGAGACACACACACACACACACACAGGGGGGTAAAGCTGAGAAGGGATTGTGTGCTTTTTACGACCGTGCATCTCATCTCGCCCGCTGTATGACCTTTTTTTGTTGGTCTGTTTTAGAGAGCTTAGTTGCTTTTTAGTGCTGCGTTTCGCGTTCGCCATTTTTAGAGTTTCCCGCAACCGTCAACCTTTTTCCCGTACAACGTCGAGTGTTTGGTGGTTTCCTTTTTGGGCCGCTTTTAGGCGGTGGTTTGTATTTTGCTGGTACTTTTGCTCCACTTGTGACGCTGCTGCACTTGGGCGAGTTTTGGGGTGTCGGACGAGATCTGGTAAGTTTTTCATCCTTCTTTCGCACTGGACGCGCGAAGTTTGTTTGTTTGGTATTTTTTACACTCTACGAAGGTCACGCGAGAAGTTCAGGTTTAGTCGAAACTTGCTGCCAACAACCGGAGTCATAGCGAAAATTTGAACGCATTAGAGAAAAAGATCAACTGGCACTGGTGTTCGTAATGGCGCCTCGGCGAGGAATCGAATAATTTTATCCTTCTCGATAAAACGCCCCAAAAATGCAAATTGAAAGCGAAGGAAATGTGATCCCAAAAAAAAAAGGAAAACCGGGAAAGCTTTTACCCCGATCCGTGACACCTAACGCTGCGACCGCAAACACACACACACACAGATTGCAGCATTTTCCAATCTATTCCGTGGATTATTTTTATAATATTTTCCGCTTAATATTCATTTCGGAAAGCTCGACGGGTGCAAAAGTCCGCATTCAAATGTGCAGGTGAATCCCAACCAGCAACTGCCGATTTGCGCGCTCGGTTGTTGGATTTTTCTTTCGCTTTTCCTTGGGCGCCGGTGTGGTGCACGGGCGTGTCACTTGCTTTGCACCTTCCGGCGGGACGATAGATTTCGGTGTGAAGAATGAACGAAGAAGCACGGCTAGAAATTGGAAATAGAAAGAGTGTGGAATTTAACTGACTATCTGTTTTTCCGCACGTTTTTTTTCACCTACGGACCAAGAAAACTCGTTTGCACTTTTCGTCTTTTCCTACCACACGCGCCCATACTCTAAGTATGTGAAAAAGGGAAGCAAGAAAAAGTGTAAGAGGAAAATTAAACACCTCTCCTCGCTCTCCACTCTCTCCATTCCGCATTGCTTATCACACCCAGCTGGAAATACTTAGCAAGGAAAATCCTCTAGCCAACGATAGAAAGCAATTTTCAGATAATTGTGAAATCGTTATTCGCTTTGACATGGTTTTATTCTCCACTTTTTGTGTGAGTGTGTGTGGAAAATCCTCGTATTCTTGGAAACTTCGCTGCTTCCTCTTTTTCTTCTTTTTTGCTAAAAGGATCAGCTTCTCGTTGTGTGTATGTGCATATCGTTGGTTGTGAAAGAGTTTGGAGAGTAAAATGAGTGTAAAACGGAAAAAGAAAATGTTGGACGATTTTACTCGCTACCGGTACCATTCGATTTAGCTTCTTTTCTTTGCTTTATCGCGTGCACACACACACGCGCACACACGTCCACTTCCTTTTTGGACAGTTCCCGGGGAGCATCGATCGTAACACCATCATTTGGATAAACCTGTGATAAAGCGTGTCAGTGTGAAGAAACCTTTGGAGGAAAGCCGGATTTCCGAGAAGGAGCTTTTTTTTTGTTGGTTGTATGTATGCTGCTGTCACTCTCCCTATCCACACACACAGATGTCGCACAGCACTGGATGGATGTCATTTTGGGGTTTTGGAGAGAGGATGGGAGCGGAAGGAATAAGATAAACCCCGGTTCGGAGGGTGGAATCCAGAAATGGATGAGAAATTTGTGGGAGGATCAACATGCTCCATGGGATAAAGGATTTTCCAATCGATTTCTAATGATTATTTAAGTACTGCTTGCTGGACGGCTGGTGCTCGTGCAGATATGCAATCCATCCCGGTTTGTGTGTGTGTGTCTCTCAGAGCGTTTGGTGATACTTTTCGATCGTTTTTTTTTGTGGTTGGTGAGAAAAACAAATAACGTGCAACGGTGTGTTTGTGTTTCTGATAGGTAGAGGCGAAAAAAGAACACTTTAACTGCATCCATCTTATCTGTGGTTGGTGGAAAAATTCAAACGATATGCCGATGAGGTTTGTCAGTAACTTTGAATTCGGATAAAAATTATTTGAGACCTCACCTCAATAAATTAATGACTCTGACATGCTGTCAAAATCTGTCCTTACTGCTATTTACTCATTACGAAGTTCTGTCCTCATTAAGTAGCTTTGACTTCACAAATAAGCAAACGATGTCTGCTCTCACTGGTTTGTTTTGACCTTACTAGGTAGCTCTGCTGTCTCTAGATAGCTCTGATCACTGAAACTTTAAGAGCTCCTTGTCCTAAGTTACTCTAGCTTCCTTTGGTTATGTATAGTCGCACTGTCCTCACCTTGAAGATCACTCTCTAGTTCTGCCATCACTAGTGCACAATTCAGTAGGTAGCTCTGTACTGACCAAATAGCTTTCTTCTCACTCTGAAGATCTGCCCTTACAAAACAGCTCTGCCCTCACTAGGACGCTCTGAACACTCCAAGAGCTCTTCGTTCTCAGTGAACTTGAATCTACCAGGATGTTGCAAGTCTGAAAAATTGGTGAACAGTTGACATCCACACTTCAAAAAGAGCTATTTGGGCCAACAATTACTGAACAATTCTCACAACGCTTTTGTTTTCTAATCCGCTCAACCACATTTCATGTTGAAAGCAGAGTAAATCGCATATCACTAAAGAAGAGCCAGGTTTAAAAGAGTTTAGTCGTTAATATTTTGTTCTCCGATAACATCAATTGATATAGCAATACGGCCAGGTCGTTCTAATTGTGTAAAGAAAACTATAACTAATAACTGAATGAATAACTTCAATAACAATAAGTGTTATTTAATGAGTAATTGTATAAAAAGAGTTGAATGAGCAGCATTGAAGATAGCTACTTAAGTTCCTGTAATGTTCTAATCTACGCATTGTTCTGAACATTCCAGCGTATAGGGAATAATATGGTATTAAAGAGGACAAATTAATGAAGAGCTCACAATCCTATTTTGTCTATCCAATTTCGAATGCAAATCAAGAGCTTTATTTAAGTTGAAACTTTATTTACAATGTTTGTTGCTATTTTTTTTCACTTACAGCACCTCCATCATCGATCGAAATACAGGGCTACAACCGCAACGCCAAGGTGGAAGTCCGGGAAGGTCAGGATCTGACGCTGACCTGCGTAGTGTCAAATGCAAAACCGGCCGCCCAGATTGTGTGGTACCGGGGCAAAACGGAGTACAAATCGGGTAAGCACTATGGGAAGACACCACAGCAACAACAACAAAAAAAACCGTTCACAATTCCAATTTCACATTTCACACAGCCGGCAAACGATCTAAGGGCCATCCTTGTGGTGGGTTACGAAATGGGTCAACATCCCTATTTTTTTTGCTGTTGCTATGGACCGGCCAAAGTGTTATCTGCTCGGCGGAATGGTTTCCGATGCTGAGTTTATCGAAAATATTATCTCGAATGACAAGGACTATTTACTGTTAATGTACGGGCCAAGTGTGTGCGGTTCTCGGTGTAGCGCCATCGCGGTTTTTCAAAGTGTTCCGGCGACGGAACAACAACATCTCGGGTAGGCAGGACAAATACTTTCAACACTTCCGGTGGTGTGTTACTCACGGGTTGGTATGGCATTCAACCTATTATTGTGCCCGCAGCCGGATGAACTGCACATGCCTTTTCCGATCGAACGCTTTTGCCAGTTCCAGGGAAGCTTTGGACGCTAAACAACTTGTGCCTGTTTTTGTTTGCCTTTTTTGTGTGCGGATCGCTGTGTGGCACACCCAGAAAAGTTCCCAGTGGTCCTGAAATAAATGGATTCAACTTTAACAGCTTCCAGAGATTATGTGGACGGTACGGCCGGGAGCACGGTGTCCCAAGACATCGTCCCTATCTATCGACACCCACAGTTACAACCGAGTCAAACGGTTGGTCGATCAGTGGTGTTATGGAAATTTTTTCGGTCCTCCCACACTGGTACTCCCCGAGTGGACACATTCCTAGTCTGGAACACTGGAGCCTTGAGGTGGAACGGGCTCTGCTGAGGGAGGTTTGCAAAACGGATGAACTGTGCAGCGGAATAGTACACACTTCATTCGAGATGTTGGTCCCGGTGCTCGGGTTCGGCTTCGAAGTGATACGAATGATCAAAATCATCTTCGACAATCGACTGTGTGTGTGTGTGTGCGAGCATGCAGGTTTTTTGGGGCGACTGGCCGGCCGGACCCAAGCTACCACCGGGAAAATGCGGTCAGCATCGCAATAAATAACGGTAATATATTCGGAGGAAATGGCACCAGGAAACATCGAGTCCACCGTGGCGAGTAAGATGTTCCATAGCCGGGGTTTTGCGGTCGATGAAGTTGGTAAATGTCACTAAATAAATTATACAGAGGCTTCCGAGTTTTTCTGTTCCTTCTAGTTTTTTTTTCTTCCCCCTTGGTTGTATTTTCACTCATCGTCCTTGGACCGTTTGGTGTGTGGGTTATTGCTGGCAGTGGCACGAAAAGCGCTTCAGTGCAGAAGGAACACACCTTCGCAACGATTGTCTGACTGTGGCACACGGCTTGACTTTGATGCCCGGGACTAGCCGGTGTTTATTTGCTGGGTTGAAGAAAATCTATCAAGAATGTGAAAATTGTTTACCAACCGTGTGTGTGGGTGTGTGCGGTGAGCACAGCTTCTTGAGAAAATCTTGACTGAATGTCTGACACATCGGGCGCAAAACACACACACCGGCGATGAATGGCGATGTGAAACTACTGACCGAAACCCGTCATTCGCTGGAGCATCCTTTCGTGTCTTTAGCAGCACTTGTTCTACCATTTTGGCGGAAACGTATCGCATCCCTCTTCAAAGGGACATTTTTCAAGGACCGTCCTCATCATCTGCCAGGCACCACGGCAACGTCACGGATTGGACATAAGCTCCAGGGTTTGTTTTTTTTGTTTTCGGGAAGCCGGTGCCCGTTTTTTACACCTTTTTCCTGAAACCTTTTACGTGTCGGGGTTGCATGGCTCGGTGGATACCGTGCCTGGTTCGCTTCTAGCCACGGGACGAAATGAGCAAACAAAATAAATTGAAGTCCCGCTCGGTACATTTTTCATCATTTTTTGACATTCGCAGTTCACGCCGTGTGTCCCGTCCGGGTGTTCTTTTTGCGTACTTTTGTCCGGTGTTTTTTTTTGGTCTCCTCCTGAAGTCAATTCTGTAGAATCTCTGTGCCCTAAAAAAGCGAGCAAAAAGTGGGAATAAAAAAAAACACCACTGCAAAACGAAGAAACCGGCAGACGAACCATTTTGTCCAGGCAGCATTAAAAGGATTTTCTTTTACTAAACTGCCATAAGCTTTTCTTAATCGTTTAAAGGCTGGCGACTGGAGAGAAGGTTGCGTGCGTTTTCCCGTGCTCTTTTGAAACGTGTGCGGGGTTTTCTCTTTTCTTTGGTGTTCAAAACTTTACTACTTTGGAAGAAAAAAGCCCCGAATAAGCGAGTTTTGTTACTTACAGCTAGCGACTGTGTGAAGAATTTCCTGCAACAATCACGTATTGTCTGATGAAGAGCCGAGCAAACGTATGCCCGCAGCAGATAGCACACAAGCACACATGAATCTTATGAATTGTTTGCAGAAAAGTCAATTCCAAGTTTGAAGAAAAATAGTCCCCATCGAGCAGCAAATGGATGGAAAATCGGAGAAAAACAAAGGCAAAATGTGCGCTACCCTTGCTCGCCGAAGAATCGGTGTCGGTTTGGTAGAGTGTACTCGAGGTGACAATCCTATTCCACGGGTTTGTGAACAAACATCACCCTCACCGCCACCACAATTCGCCATTCGTTCCTCTTCTCCCCACCTTATCAACCGGTTGATAGATGGTCACACTTAAAAGGGTTCAAGCGATTTCAATTTCTTTAAAGCGTCAACGCTGCGGAGGGAAATCTTTCAACACCGAACCGGGGGTCCAGCAACATATCGGCCGATCTGTCTGCTGTGGTACTTTCTTGAGACTGTCGGCATGCCGGTTGTTTGTGTTGATAGGTCCCCTCGGTAAACTCTCTCTCTCGAGGAAGGAGCGATGATGATGCCCGTTGGCTGTTGGTTGAAACCCCGAAAAAGCCCAGTCGCCAAGGGTCGCCTAAATGATCAAAAATGGTCACACATTTTCAATCTTTTGGTAGACGTTGAAATTCCTTTTCCTTGGATTGCCGGAGTTGGATGCTATGTCGATGGTTTTTTGGTGTGCTGCATTTTTTATTCCGAACTGGTTCGAATATATGGTGATGACAAATTGCTGTCCTCTCGCAAAACCCAATCCATCCCGAACGTTGCCTGCCTGTGTCCGAGAGTCCTATTTTCATAAACAAATTTGTCACGGATTGTCCATCCAGTGTGTGTGTGTGAGTGTTTGTCCATCTCATATCCATTTTCCACGCACAACATGGGAAAGGCTATTCTTTTCCCTCTTTTTTGGTGAAGCCCTCAGCACTACTCGGTTGGATGTCCATTTTTTGGAAGGGAGATGGTCACATGTGTTCGTTAGACTGTGTTTGCTTCACGGCACATCCATTGCTGGATGGAAATTGCTAATGGATTCTGCTGCGTGCAACTATGTTACGATCAGTACGATACGGCGCTTTGGCGTGCAATTCCGACTTCAAGTGTGAAGCAGCTTAGAGGGCGATAGTGTATTAAGTGATTAAACATTAGAAAATTGTGTAGTTTGTTTTATAAACCCTTTCGGAGTTTACTACACGAAATCCCAACAATCCTGCTAAAATTGGTACAACTTCACTGGAAAACTCGTCTGTATCATGTCTTGACTGATTGCATGGCTCACAAACAGAATGAAACAGTTTTTCCTTTGGCACACACCCACATTAGACATCATCAGTCTTGCTCGAGGTTTCATCCTAGTGAGTGACAGCGGGAACCTTTCGTCCTTCAGATTTAGTGCTTGCCGTCTTGGGTCCAACTATGCAGTCCCTATGCGAGAGGTGCGAAAAGTTGTATCTTTCGACTTGGAGATATTAAATTATCTGCCCGTAATGAACCACCAAGGGGAAAATAGAGAAGAAATCAACCTGCCGGTGTTGTTCGAGGTTTGTTTCGTTCCCCGGTGTATTGGCAGACAAGGTGGTTCTCTAAAAGACGATGAACTTTGTTAGCATTTTGGTGTGAATCGTCTTTTCATCCGTTTAAAAAAAAACTCTTTTTTTCATTTACTATCATCAAGTCTAACTATTTCGTGTGCTTCATCCCTTAGATACGATCGAGAACAAGATGACGGAAACGGAGGGCAAGCGGTACACGGTGTCTTCGCAGCTACGAATCAAGCCAACGTCCGAGGACGACTATATGGAGTACACCTGCCAGGCAAAACACAAAGCCCTACAGCCGGATCGTCCGATGCAGACAAAGGTTCAGCTTTCGGTGCTGTGTAAGTATCGCTGCACGGCAGCAACAACCACGAATAAATGACACCCAGACTACGTAGCTGGATCGTATAATCAGCTTCATTATCCGGTTACTCCGGTAGCCGTGGGTTGCATTTGCACACCAGCTAAATCTTCTAACGCAAATAATGTATTGTGCCGAAACAGATCCACCTGGAGAGCCACACATTGAGGGTTTCACGGCCGGTGAGGTACTGCGACGGGGTCAAAATGTGGAGCTTATCTGCAGGAGCCGCGGTGGCAATCCACCGGCCCAGCTGATCTGGTACAAGAACGATGTACAGGTCCGGATGGCTTACCGGACGACGGATCGGCTGTCGGAGAACGTGTACTCGTTCGTGGCCGAGGAAGGTGACAATAAGGCTCGGTTACGGTGCGAGGCCAACAACATAATGATTTCGGCACCACTCAAAACCGAAATTACGCTCAGCGTGTTGTGTAAGTTTTCGGAACTCGGTCAAGAATTGTGTTCAAGGGCAATCGAAACTGACCCAAATGTATGTTTGTTCTTTATCCGCCACAGTCGCACCAACTCAGGTTACCATTTCGGGTGCGTCGGAAGCACGGACCGGAGATGTGGTATCGCTACAGTGCCAAACTGCCCCATCAAACCCACCGGCAGAGATCAAGTGGAGCGTCAGTGGACATCATGTGAAGAATACCACCTCCCGAACGATCGAGAATCCTGATGGTGGGTATTTTAAAGTTAAAGGAAACTTTGATTGTTCTACATTTCTTTCCATCGCTTATGTTTTTCGTTCTGATACGCAGGAGGATGGATCACAATCTCCAACATTTCGGTACCGGTGGAAGCCAACAAACGGTCGCTGGTAGTGATCTGTCACGGGCTTAACATGCAGCTGACGGAGAACGTTATTGCGACGCATACCGTGAACGTTTTGCGTAAGTATATGCAACCGTAGCGTAGTGTAATTGTAGTTAACATAAAAATCAAGCAAAGTGAGAAAATCCATTTATCCGCACTGCGCTCACAAAGTTAGATGGATTTAGCAGGGAAGGGTGTGGTTAATGCATCGCGGATGTCTTGCAAGTTGATGAGGTTACAGTTAGCGTAATCAATTGAATTATTCATGCTGATGCTACACAGACGGCGGGCGTAGGCGCGGTTAATTACTTGTGGCAAAATTAAGCGTTAGAACTCTGGCATTCTCTCTGCATAGAAAATGTAATAGGGATACTATGTCGTCTAAATTTGCTTAGAGTTGTTTGCTACATAACTCTTTAAATCTGTATTGAATAGTGATTGTAGCTCGTATATCAAATTCGTCTAATTTCAGATTGAATCCAACTTGATCAGAGTTGTCTTTTATTCCGAGTTCTTCCAATGTTAGGGTCTACGATGACATAAGCCAGTTGTTTTTTTTTGTGTATTTTGATGTTTTGCGGCTAGTTCTCTTAACAGAACTTTCCAGTCCTAAAAATCCGAAAAATTTATTCGAGAAGATGTCTGAAATGGTCCAAATCCGACCGTTAGTTAGTAGTCTTGTTCGATCTTCTCTAGCAAGGACAAAGATTTTATCAAAAGTCTGAATTATTGTAGGGAAACAGTACCTACTACCCAATCATTAAACTTAAAGCAGTAACAACAGTTAAATCTGTAAATTCATTCAGCTTCAAGAACTTGCTCAGGCCACGCTTTTATTTGAGCTCGAATAATAACTCGGAGTACAACCCTCACGAGGTTGTAGTGCCAAAGAAGAAGAAAAAGACATTTGTTCGAGCTTCGTACTGCACCAACATTGTTCTTTGGGCAGACCTCATTCCTGAATCTAAGTGTAATTCATTCTAATATTAATGTTTTTTACTATTAAAGGTTTTTAAATGTTGCTTGAAGAACTTATATACTACACCAGGCCATTAAATCTTCCAACATTCTAAAATTATTTACATGTTTAGCAGTTTTGAGCCTCCAAAAAAAAAGGGATAAAAATATGTAAATGAACCAACAAGCGAACTAATGATAGGATTTCTCTACTCTGCATGAAACACATTCTTCATTAGTGAAATATGAACGGTTCAGGTTACGAAAACGATCTGTTTTAAGGTCAGGGTTTTGTGATGTATTTTTCCATTTCAAACCATTCTCTATGTTTAAGCAATAAATTATTTTTAAAACAATATTAATTGTGTCACGGTTTTGTTTATCCACCTTTTTTTCCATCGCCCACAGTGCCACCAAACCAACCGGTCATTACCGGCTACACGGAGGGAACGATAATAGCGGCCGGTTCGGTACAGCGGCTCCAGTGTACCTCGACCGGTGGCAACCCACTCGCCACGCTGACCTGGTACAAAAACGATAAAAAGGTAAGTCAATGATTGGTCCACAAACATCACAACACATCCCGTTTGCGCTTTCCCCGACGTGCCAGAGCGATGGTAGGGAAGGCTGATAATATGTTACCACTTGGCCGAGACCGTTAAGGATCGCCGGTTTCTTTGCTTTGCTGTTTCGGCGGGGTGTTGAATTTGGGTTTTTATGCATGTGCATTTGTGTGTGTGTGTGTGTGTGCGTGTGTGATTGTGAGGTTAACATAGTTTACATCATTCATCACCGAAAGCCCGGCCGTGTTTGTGTAGCTTACAGCGATCGCAACAGGCAGGACTGAAGCGGGAAGGCTGGTGCGTGCTGTGACACAAGGGGCCGGTTTGTGGGATAGAAAACGTACCCATGACCACACGACCACACGGTACCACGTGTTGAGCTTCAGTGGCACATCCGTGGAACTCCTAGGGACCAAGACACACACACACAAACACTTTCTCTCACACAGATCTATCGCGTTAGGGATAGGGCCAAGCCTGGACCGACCAGGAGCCCGCGTGGGAGATTTAATTAATTTCCGCAAACTTTGCCAGAGCGCGCCCAGAACGCTCAAGATGGGCGATGCGCTGAGGTGGGAGACGGCACTGGATGGGGAAGATGTGCCCGTCGTCAGTAAATATTTGCCCCAAAACCGGCCAACACCCAGTGACCAGTGTACGAGTGTGGGCCCGGTTTGTGTGTCCGGTGTCGGGTCGATGTTGTTGTTTTTGTTTGCGAAGCGTCAGCTTCCGGACGCTTGGACGCTTGGACCCAAACTGGGCAGATGCAGTGCGCGGGCTACGCTTCTGCAGATGCTTTCGGATCTTTGTGTGTGTGTGTGTGCCTCGTGTTTCGATTACCATCCGTCATTTCGAACCGGATCCCGGGAGGGAAACGTTTGCACCGGTGTGTCCCAGCTGAATGGTGCGCCCCATGTTTGGAAAAGCTTTGTGCCAGGAGCTGTCGGAGCTTTTGAAGCAGGCACCCTGACATAGGTTGTGGTGATGGATCATGGTAGCGCCTGTACCGTGCTCGCGTAGCATAGGAGACGGATTATTTGCGCAAATGGAACGCTGTGGAAAGTTGTTGAATTCAATTATCTGAGCGAAAACGGGAATGAAAATTCGTAGCGTAAATATTATATTCTGAGAATGAAGCAGCGATAGTTATTGTTGGCTATAAATAGTTGGTGGGGGAGATTCTGGATGCTTGCTTGGTGGGTTGGAAGCAAATTCTGGAAGTAATAAAATCCATTTAATTTACATTAATTCTCCCTTCTCGTTTGTTCCAGCTCAACTCACCCACCAAAGCGACGGATAAGTCAGTCTCATCGGAAATCTCGATACTGGTCAATGCGACGGATAATCAGGCGAAGTACCGTTGCGAAGCGCACAATTCGGCCACCGAAATTCCAATGTCAGCTAGCAGAACGCTCGCCGTAAACTGTAAGTTTCCTTCTCAGGTTTTGCCCGTGCCACGCCAATGGGTTGGAAGGATTTTCCCTTTGATCCTTCGCGCCCCAAACCAAGCGGATGTATTTAACGTTGGTGTTTCGGGTTTTTCTTCTCCTTTTTCCCAATCTATTGCGGCTCGATCGGCAGTCCCGCCCGAAACGGTAAAAATCAAAATCATACCACCGGAGCTTAAGCCCGGTATCGAGGCAACGCTGATCTGTGACTCGAGTTCCAGTAATCCGCCCGCAACGATTTCGTGGTGGCGCGATGGCATCGCCGTAGACGGTAAGTGCAGCATCCAACATCGGTTGTCGTTTGCATGGTAGCATCCTTTGCGGTGACTTCGTTACGCCTGAACTGCTGCAAACATGGACACACTCTATCGTCGGAGGTCCATAAACTTGTGAACCGTTTTGCGCGTCATTGCTTTACCGAGGCCCTTCTTTTTATCTCTCTCTCTCTCTCTCTCTCTCTGTACATCAGGCATGAACAACTCGTCGAAGCCGGGTCTATGGGGTGGGTACGTTTCTTCGCTCGAGCTAAAAGTGAACATCAGCCAGGACATGGACGGCAACGTGTACACGTGCCAGAGTGCCAACGAAGCGCTGCAGCGTAACGTACACGAAGCCATCAAGCTGCAGGTGCTATGTACGTATAGACGCTGGAATTCGTTCGAAAAAATCGCTGAACGTTGCATCTTACGCTTGCGGTGTCCTTGTGTTTTTGTCTATATCCTTCACAGATCCGCCAAAATTCAAACCACCACCGTCGTCCACCGTCGTTGGAGCGGAAGGAGAACCGCTCACCGTGGCCATGGTAGCAACCGGGAACCCGATGTCCATCTCGTACACCTGGACCAAAGATGGCCTACCGATCCTATCATCTGCAGGTACGAACCAAGAAAACACATGCTCCAAAATGCTCCTTTACCGCCACCGCAACTCCTAAGTCCTCATTTTCCCCCCTAATCAACAAAATTAATCTGAGCGAAACTGTTTTTCATTCCACAAACACACGGTAGGCGCGCAACGAATCGTCTCCGAGGGACCAATCCTGAACATCACCCGGCTCAACCGTAACGATACCGGCATCTACACTTGCGAAGCTGTCAACTCCCAAGGGTCGGCGATGATTAATATTTCCGTCGTAGTTGAGTGTAAGTACATGAATCAAACTTTGTCCTGTCCCGCTACGAGCCCTTTACCGCTGCACACCAAAGTTGCCGTCCGGCACACATTTCGCTTCGCGTGACATGGGAGTTTTCTTCGCCCCGGGTTGAGGGACTGTGCGACGTTCCGTACGGTGGTGGTACTTACACACGTACGCATTTGTCATCCGCTTTGGTTTCGGTCACAGCTTCCAATATTGAACCTTCGCCGTAGTTCGTCCTTTTTTCTCGGTTTCGTTCGGTTCTCCCAAGCACATTTTCACCGGCACGTCAGACCGGTGCTCCATTCTGCTACCCGTTACACGGATCAATGCCTGGGGAACGCCGGACATCCCCGGCGGATGGCGAGTTTGCAAACGGCTTACCGGCTGTGTCTCGTATGGCAACGGTCAGTGGCGGCGTGTATTGGGCGTGAAAGACAAATGGTTTTCATTTCGATGCCGTCCGGAGAATGGAGCGGAGAAAGATTTTCCCAGTATGCCCTCCTCACCTTTCGGTGCACGAGTGTGTGTGTGTTCGTGTGCAAGGACAGAAGCCACACCGTGCTGCGTGCAGCAGCAGAGCACCCCGGATGTGTCCGGAAGCATTTATACGTCAACGGTGCAAATAAAAATTTATTACATTTTATGGATTAATGCATCTGCCTGTGGACATTAATCTGGATGAAATTGTCCACCGAAATGGATGGTGGAGGCTTTTTTGTATACAAAGTGAGAGCACCACAAGAAACTGACACACATATGGTATATGGTACCTTCGACCGGAGTGGTTAGACGAAGATGTGTTGATCAGTATTTTTCCTACAAATATTTTCGATACCTCACATGTTATTTTTTTCGATATCTTTTTTACAAATTTATTGTTTTTCTTTACTTGCACGCTCAACAGATGGTGCATCGATACAGTCAATATCGGAAAACGTTACCGTCAGCCCTGGAGAGGAAGCGATGCTTTCCTGTACAGTTGAAGGTAAGCGTGGCACACTACAATCGTGCCGCTTATTGTACGTTTGTCAATGAGTGTGCGAGAGTGTTTTGCACAAACTCAGGTCAGCGAAAATACAATGGTTTTGATTTGGTCGTCCGCTTTCCACAGGAAAACCACTAACGGAAGAGCACATACGGTGGGAACGCATCGGGTACGACATGACCATCAAAACGTCCACCACGTTCGCGAACGGTACGAGCTATCTGCACGTGAAAAATGCTCGCCGCGAGGATGTCGGCAATTTCCGCTGCATCGCCGATAATCGTGTGGCCAATCCGACCAGCCGGGACGTATTATTAATTGTGAAATGTAAGTATTCCTTCACTACCAGTGGTTCTCTCAAAATCGGGGGTGCCCACTTGAGCTTGGGCTTAATGTAATCTTCGTCCGTTTGTGTTTTTGCACCCAATCTCTAATTAGTTGCACCGGAAATCGACAAATCACCCGTAATGTTACGTGCGGCAGCAGGTTTCGGTGAACGGGCACGCTTACCCTGCAGGGCACAGGCTGCTCCGAGACCCAAATTCTACTGGTCCCGCTCCGGGCAGGTGCTAAACGTGAATCAGTCCGCCAAATTCTACGTCGAGCACAAGCAGATCGATGCGCTAACGTACGAATCGATACTGGTCGTTGAGCGGGTCGCTTCCAACGATTACGGTCTGTACGAATGTATCGCCCGCAACGAACTGGGCAACGTGAAGGAGAAGGTACGGCTCGATGTGACCTCCCCACCGGATCCGCCGGTAAGCTTGAACGTGCTGAACGTGACGCACGATTCGGTAACACTTGCCTGGACGCCCGGGTTCGATGGTGGCATGAAGGCGAACTACCGCATCCGGTACCGGGAGGTGAACAGTGACCGGTACTGGTACGAGGACAGTCAGCCGAACTCGTACAAACTGACAATCGGTGGCCTGCGCATGAACACGCTGTACGTCTTCTCGATCATGGCTTCGAACGGGCTCGGTTCCAGCCGCTATCTGCCCGACGTTACGCGCGCCCACACGAAAGGTAAGTGTTCCTTTGTTGAGGTCATATTCCTCATGCAACTAACCGTAAGCTTAACCGTCCCTTAATGTGATGTAATAAACTTCCTCCACAAAACTGCATCCCAAAAAAACCATTCCCGGACGCCAGACACGCCACCATCGCAGCCAGCCTCTTCGCTCGGTAGCAAAACGGCCACGTCTCAATCGGCCGGCGGTACAATCGGTGCATCCGGTGTCGTGCTGCTAATCGGTGTCGCTGCCGGTATCTGTCTCGTGCTGCTCAACATCATCCTGATTGGATGCTGCATCCATCGGCGTACCGTCCACAAGCGCATCAAGCGGGGTAAATGTCCTTTGCCGCATCGCACGACTCTCGGTTTATCTCGCTGTAGGTTCGCCACTGTCAGTGTGCGCTTCGAATGGATGTTGGGATGAGCGTTCTTTTCCGTCGACGTTGTTGGTTTTGTGTCTCCCGAGATAATTTTCGCAATTTGAACAAGCTCGTCAACGATTCTCGTGAGACATTTGCTACCAACAGCCAATGGGAATATAAGGGGAGTTAGTTCGTCAAATCGTTGTCGTCTTCTGCAAATGCGTTGACTCTTTGCCTTTCCACGAGATGTATCGATCCATCAATCATCTTCATCATCCCTTCGGCCATTCTCTTTCCTGCTTTCTCCCTTCCTCTCTGACAACGATGCAGCTAATGATGGTTGCACTGCTTGCTTGTGAGGTTAGTGACGGATCGATACTTTGCTTCCGATTCCGGTAACGCACCATTAGCCACTTGTTACGGGTGCATTCAAGGGAAACGATAACGATGCAAATTGCACTCCGCGCGCACACCCACACACAGAGGAGCTAGCAGGAAGCGGGAACACAAGGGAGCTGGATTGAGAAGAAAATCGCTTTTATAGAGTGCAGTACTATGATGATGATGCTTTGTGACAAGTAACAAGTTACTATTTCGATGAGGTTGTCGCTTGATTCGTGGAAAGTTTCACGACCGAAAAAAAAACGAGAGGGATCGAAAGGAAGAACTGAATGGGTGAAATCGATTTGTTTCGTTAACGCATCTACTTTTACTATGTCGTTTGGCAATTGACAACAACACAACCAGCGGTGATCAAAAAGCAAAGAAAATTGGGTACATTGATTGAATACATTGTTTTTTTGGACTGTATTTTGTTGATATTTTTTTTGCTGTGAACAGAATTTCCATTTTTGTTTAGCTTTTCCCTGTTCACACATTCAGCTATTTTGCTTTTGCTCCATTTAGCGTCACCGTACAGAAACGCATCAAAAAAACCTTTGTGACGGTCTCTAACAAACTCATCAGGAATGGATTATGTGTTGTTGCAATCGAGTCAATTATCAGGTTTTTTTTGGGGCAAAAAACTAGTTTTTAGATGTGTCCTGTCCTTGATTGAATGATTTTTTCCCATTTTTAAAACTATCAAACAGGCATGATTGGGAACCTTTCTTTTGGAGGTGTTTACGATTCTGTATTTTCATTTAAATTGTTGAAGCAAGTTTGTTTTTTTATATTTTCTTTGTTTTTACTTAATTTTTGATAGCTTGTGGTCTATTATTTTTTAAAAATTTTAATCCATTCTTATAATATGAAATGTATTATATTTTTCACGTGACTTATCAATTAATTTCGAGTAATGGCCCTCGCTTAAGTGGAGTTTTTTATTATACACCAATTGTGTACTAATTGTGTATGCATTTACGAGGAACTAAATCGCTTATCGAAATTGAGGGTAAAAGAATCAATTGCAGAAACCTCTGAACTATAACTTCTGTCTATATCTTGGTCGTGTATGGACTAAATTTGATACGGATTCCCCAGAATTAAACCCCCCCAGAAGTCTGGATCTGATGTGCAAAATTGTCTGGATCTGATTTACCACCAGAATATAAAAGTCTTAAGTGATTCTTCAAGAATTATTGACTATTTGATAGGTCTGCAAACATTGTTGTAAGTTAGAAGCACGTGATTACTATTTGGTTCTAGCTTTGAGAAACTGTAATAGCAGCGAAAGAGTTTATTGTGGTCTTTACGTTCACAAGACATGACGAATAGCTTCACAAATATATCGTGTTTAGTTTGATAATTTTTTATGCATCATTACCATAAGTTTTACCATTATTCAGTTTTGTTTCTACTTTGTTCATGTTTTTAAGTTTGTTTTCTGTGTTGTTTTCTTTCTTTTATGATTTCTAAAGCAGGTCTCGGAGTAGATGTTCCAGAAATGGTGCAGAGTGCAGAAATTCCCAGCTTTGTTATATTTTGCATAGCCTTAGCAGCCCTCTGCCTTTTGGCAGTCAATGCAGGACTAGTTATTTGGTGCATTGTACGAAAACGAGCGAAAGGTAAGCTAGTACATCCGTTTTTACTTAAACAAATTCACCCCAAATCGCGGGGAGACGCGAAACAAAACAACCTCATTTGGCAGCTAATTTTTTCTGGAAAGCTTAACCATCTCGCTATGGTTTTTTTTCTGTCTTTACTTTCTAACTTTACTGAAACTAAATTCAAAATCTTTCACTAACCACCTTCGCGCGTTAGAAGATATTGAAGAGTCTTAAAAGAAGGATCACGTTTACGGAAAAGAACGCTCCGCTCAGCGCATTACAACAGTACGGACCAGATAAACTAGAACACAGCGCAGAGCGTGTCAATCGGCGCTTTTTGCTACTGCCGTTGTCAAGTACGCCACACTAAACGTCATTGCATTTTGTTACAGGCGAAACGCTGTCTAGTGTCTCGGAAAAGAGTGACGCTTACTCAACCGACGCTAATCGTCCTGACTACACGGTAGGTGCCTCTTAACCCATATATACATATAGCTGTGCCCGGTCGCAACTGTCGCCCGGCCTTGAAGTTCAAGTCTAACGTGTATGTGTTCTCTTCCTCTTGATGCGCTCTCGTTTTTTTTTTCTCCAACAACTTGCACGGCCACATCTCGCACATGCACCTTCGTAACAACTCATCGTGACAATGAACAATTAACAGGATGACACTACCAGCAAATCTGCTTCGACATATCTGGTGGAAAATGGGGACATGCCGCCACCGCGCTACCAAAAGGAGGGCACCTTACCCCCGTACCCTAACAATATCAATGGAGGTGGGTTTCACTTATGCGCTGTTCTCTTGTCACGATCTAACGCAAACCGGATCATCATGCATACTGTTCTTTGAGCTTCGTGTCCATGTGCAGTTTTAATAATTGTTGGCTGTTATTTTTTTGTCCACCTTAAAAACACTTATAGCTTATGCGCGTACCTTGCCCCATCCACGGCACAACCCAGTGAACTATCAGCAGCGAAGCCACGATGATCAGATGATCGAACGAAGCAGCTACGTAACAGCTCCGTCCCCTGGACCACCGTTCGATGGGTCCTACTACAACATGAACAGCGATCGCTATCTGTCCTATCCTCCGATGGTAGGTGCTTGCAACAATCATTAATCACTAGATCATCTACTGAACTTCACCCTTTTTTGTTGTTGCTATTCTCTTTTCCGACACTAACAGCAAGACTATTCGGCGATGGAGATGTCGACACCTCCGCCACCAGTAATACCGGCACTGCCCAAAAACACTGGCACACTAACCCGCACCACACGCCCGATGGTACCGCCACCGGACGTCACCTACCACGCCCAGTCCGTGGTCAACGAAAGCTCCTCATCGCCACAGCACATGAGCAGCAGCCTGAGCAACACAATCATCGGTAACGTTGCACCTTCGCAAGCGCCTGTACCGGCCCCGAAACCACTGCAGGGCATCCTGAAGGATCCGAAGCGCAACAGCAGTGCCAGCAACAGTAGCCAACATCAGCAGCTACAGCACGGGGCACAGTTGATTGCGGTCCAGAACCCTTCACCGGTGCCGCTGGTGGGCGGTGTGCCAGGACTTCCGCTCGTGGGCAGTACCTTCCTCGGGGCGGCCGGTGGGAATGGCGCCAACGGTGGCACGGGTGGATCGAGCAGCTTGGGCAACAGCTTACTGATCGGCACGTACGATCCGAGCAGTACGAACCTGAGCTCCTTTAACGCTTCCTTCGGATTCACCGATGCCGATGGGCACTTGGTGTAAAGCGGGATGCGGACAACGACTCCACATTGCCAAATCCGGCGCGCAGATGTAATTTTCTCATGAATAAGAAGGTAAGTAAGCGCATCTTCTTTACCGTTGAACATTTATTAGGGCACAGCTATCACTTCCTACAGCCAAAAGTTTTCGTGAGATTAGGAGTATGGTCGCGAACCTGCTCCTCAGAATTGGTGATTTGAGGAACACTCTGATCCCTAACGAACGACTTGTTAAATCTTCAAACAGATTACAGTATTATTCTACAAACATGGATCAAATTTTGTTCACAAAAGATCAAAAGAAGACAACAATCTTTAGGACACATTTCGCCAATTTCAATTTATTAACATGTGCTGTACTGATACATTGTTTATCATATATTAATCAAAATTAAATACAAAACCTGATGATGTTTATTTATGATCGTTTCTGATAACGAGAAAATAAGGATCCCTCGCTCGATCTCTTTATATTTTTATAATCTCTCAATCAAGCGGTTGAGTTTTATGTTTTCTTGGAAGGAACTTTAAATGGTGCTATGATTTAAAAACAATGTTAATAGAGGTTTGATTTTTCTTTATATTTGTAAATGATATATTCATATTAATTGATCAGAATAGTGACTTATAAGATCAATACACTTGGCTCAAAGATCACCAACATTTATTTTTCAATCGTGGAAGTGATTTTCTGGAAGGGCTTTTTAAAACTTTTCTACGACCTATATAACCTCTATATTTGCTAAAAATGGGTTTCACTAAGGTTGTTTTTGAGTTTGAGAATAGCCAGAATTCTGAGGGTGCCTCTTCTTATGAATAAGGCGCTTTCTACAATGATTTGTATTCCAATTCGCTAAATTTCTTGATGGTTGTTTCAACCTGTTTGAGCAGGTGTACCATTTGGCACCCATTGTGAAGCCCATTTTGGCACCCTGTGCCAAAATATACCATGTTGCTTCTTGTGAGATGTCTATGGTGTCACATCAACAGCCTCTCAATGATCTGCCAACACAAATTGCGGTATTTTCACATTGGTTTCTAGTATTGATATATGTTTTTGACGTTTTGAGTGTGAAACGTCCACAACAATTGAACGAATTCAGATTTTCATATTTTTTCATTGAAACAAATTCCTATGGAAGATGAAATCTTAAAATGGTGCAGAAATAATTGCTCCATACAAGTCGCTTTTGAAATTTATCCTCTTACTTAGTGTTTGCGAAGTGTATTTTTGACTAATGTGGCTATAGGAACTGGTGTATGTTTAGGATTGCACTAAAGAGAATGATTTCTTTGTAAAATGATGGCTAATTAATCGTATTTCCTTTATTTATTTTTTATCTTTCTTCTCTATTTCACCATTAAAGCGTGTTTGAACGCTGTGTTGACTGTGATAAAACTTTGCTAGCATAATGTGTAATTACGCGAAATGGATCTAGAAAGATGATGGCCGTTAGCTGTTAGCAGTGAGCTTTACCGTGGGGAGGCTAAGGATCTCGCCGTGCCGTGAGATGATCGTCCACCATCCACCAGAAGGAAGCTGCGGATGTTCGAAATGAGCTGTAAGTAGCGCGTTTTTATCGATACATCTAGTGAACCTGGTCGGAACGTGCAATTCGCTGACCAGTGATCGCCCTAGAAAAATCCAATTTACGTTGCTCGGTTGTGAGAGAGAGAGGAGAGAGAGAGAGAAAATCGCTATAAAAGTAAAACAAAACAAAAAAACAAACTTCATAAAAGCCGCTGTAAGTACTCTAATTAAACAACAAAAAAAAGAGAAAACATTTAAAGATAAAGCTGCGAACGAAAGCAAAACAAAACAAATCAAGAATCTCAAAATCGCTCCCGATCCCGTTCGCGCGGGTACGCAGCGCTAATATACATACATCTATAAATATATAAATATATATACATATTCACACTTTAAAAGGGTTCATATTCATATATTATATAAATACAAAGCATGCGACCGCCGCGCAGATTAAGCGATACGGAGTGAGAGCTGCAAAAACAGAGCTGTTATCCGGTTCCGAGCTCGAAGGCTCAAAATTCAAAACCTTGTACGTTTAAAGTCAATACGGAAGCCATTTAATCGGTTTGTTTGTTTTTTTGTTTCGTTTCCAAGACGGATAATCAAAACCGGGCAAACAAAAAAACAAAACAAGAGCTAGCATCCAAAACAAAGTTATAAATCAATAAACGCAAAACCATGACAGTGAAAAACGTAACAATCGAAACATAGCTAACAGTAGCCAACCAACGCTAGGGGGTTTGGGCCAGCAGCGGTCAAACAGACGGAGAAGCTAACGCAGGTGAGATAACAAACAAAAAAGAAACAAAAACGCAGTGTACAAAGAAACATAAATCAAATTAAACAGGTTGGTAAGAAGTGGTGTAAATACGGTACACGCGAGCAGATAAGTGACAAAGGAAGGAATGGCTCGTTACAGCAGCAAGCAAGCAAGCAAGCGAAGAGAAGCAAGTGCATAATAATAATAAAAGAGTTTAGCGTGTAAGGCGTGAAGCAGGTGACAAAAGAAGAGCAAACAAAACAAAAACAAAACAAAAAAGGAAACTCTTTAAACACACAGACAACATCCAGTACTGATTAATACTTATGAAGCTAAGTCTAATTTTTAACTTTAAACCAGTAACACACTCAGCTACTGAGCTAGTAAAATTGCAACAAAAAAAAACACCCATGTAAAGTCGAAATTGCAGCAAAACAAACGAATCTCTGATACCGAATTAAATACTCACTCATCGTTAAACTCGGCTCGGCAGGTAAGCGGCAGCCATGGCGCTTATCGGGCGACAGTTCGCTAACGTAAAATACTTTTAATTTATTTTACACAACACCCCCGTTGTATCGTTGTACAATAATAACTAGTTACATTTAAATACGTGCTCTACGTTCGTATTTGTTCGTTGATAGTGAATAATGATATGTTTTTTTTTCTTTCGTTCTTTCGTGTGAATGCGGTATCTCAACTGCCCTTTATTATAATTATTATGATTATTACTATTGTAATTACGATCTACAATCAACAATTTTTACCCGCTCTGATCTGATCTGATGAATTCATAACCAAAGGTAAAACCAGTGCGCAGTATGTTTGTGTGTGTATGTGTGTGTGTGTGCTTGTTTGTGTGATGCCCAACATCGACAGTATAAAGTAAAGTAAATAGTAAACAATACAAAACAAAAAAAGTACACATATACACACACATACATACACAGCCACACACACATGCATACGCTACTTCTTTATGTCTAGGGCATGTTTAGGATATTTGTTCACGGTTACGAATGCAGCGGGGTGGGGTAGGGGGGTTACGTACGGGGGAATGGAAGCAGTAGGGGGGAAAAGTTTAGTGAAATAGTTTTATTTTCTACTTCAGGTAGTAATGAGTAAGCATTTAAAATAAGTTAATAAACTTCGAGATTTTATAATTAAATCAGCATGACCATGAATTTGGTGTTTGTACCATGTTGATTGAGCTGTTTTAAAGAACATATCACATTTATTTGATGTCTCCTCGTATATCACCTCCAAGGGTAAGTATTTGTGACTTTAGTGTCTTCAGAAACTTCAGCTTTATTCGTTGGTGGTGGGATGTTTTTAGCTTAATGGCACCATTCTCATTGTTTGTGTAATATTAATGATTCCTAGCCTCGTCCAGTGGCAAATGACAGCAGAGGATCGAGCTCCTTAAGGATATCTCCATCTCTAACCATCCCTAAATAGAATTTAAGGGTCCAACAAATCGAATTCTTTGACAGGATCGGATGCTAAGGCCAAGCGGAGGCATGAAATGGTAAAAATTAAATTTTATTTTGTGATATGGTCTCCAGATTGAGCTCGAGGCCCTCTACTTGCCGTCAAAAAAATGAAAATGTTGTATCAAACGCGTAAGCACCACACAATTAAACTTTGCAACTTAGCACGGTACATTGTATAGATAATACAGATCATAATTTTCTTCAAAACGAATAGAGGTAAAAATGTCTTGGCTTGTCGTTTATGGTTTCCACGACTTGATTTTACATGTTATGTTATTTGTGTACGGAATTCGATATTTCACGTAGTTGTGTGAAGTGTTCGCCCATGTTATGATACGATATCAACTAATAAAATCGAAATCTCACGAATATTCTTAAGTAGCTCTTGGAGCTTGAACTCGGGGACCCAAGCCTTTGCTTAGCTTGATCATACTATGATCAGCTCCCGACGCAATGAGCTCTTTATAGAATCCCGGTCAAGGTTACCAGGCTTGTAAGAATTATCAACACTACAGGATAAGTGAAGGTTTATAGAAAACTCTTATTCTTTTGGTAGCCTGCGTCAGGAAGATGGGCTTGCCTGTCTTCTCTTCAATTTGACGAAAAGGAAGGACTAGCTAGAGGAACCCGAAGGTGGAAATTTTGGGGACGATCTTCTATGTGTCGAGACATCATTAGTTTAAGGTAAAAGAGGCGAATGAGGTCTCTAAGACCCAAAGCCTCTATATAAAAATGAAAAAAAAAAATTGTTTAGGGTTTTCCCTCGTAGCAGAAGCTCAACAGGGATGAAATACAGATAAGTAAGCACACCTTTAAAGTATTCCAAAATCCCTGCCTACCTGGGTCAAAAGCCAGTAACAACAAAAAGAAAGACGTTGTGATAAGCGCAGGCGCGAAGGCGATCAACCAGTCACACTATAGGAAACCTGAAGAATCTTGAGGTACTTGAGGAATGGCACTGAAATGAAGAGATAGTGTTAATACTCCGCCATAGTGGCCGGGAAATTTGAAATACAGAAGATGGCACTAGACCAAGAACGATCAGTTACTACCCCATCTTCTTCGCTTCCGATCGATTTTCATGTCGTCATGTGGATGATGATGATTTTGATCGTCATGTCGATGATGTTTTTCACTGGTTAAGTGAAGATACAACTGCTAGACTGCTAGACAATATAGCCTACGTTCCCTCATATGTTTTTGATGTATTAGAAGTGTCTTATAACATTGTTGTATACCCGGAATCGATCTCCTAAAAGAAGATATTACAAAACTCAATATCCAACCTAGGTATATTTAAATATTTTCAAACTTTACAATTTATTGATAAAACACCATTAAAGTTACATTCACGAAACTATCCAACCCATCCCAAGCCCGACACCGTAGACTAATAACTCATAATCCTTGTTCGCCCGTTACAACGGAGCCACAAACAGCTGGTACCACTTTGCGACACATGGAAACACCAGCGTTAAAATACTGTTCCCAAAATAAACCATTCCCACCGGTAGCGAAATCTGTTGATACTTACTTTGCATAAATTGTTATCGATGTTGGCAACGCGGAGACGTGATTCGTGATTCCTGCGTGCGTCCGAAGCATCCTGGACAACCCGATCGAGAACCGCTGGAGTGCTTGTTATTGCTAATCATTTTTACCGAAACGAAAAACATTGCATAATAAATGGAGGAACAAAGTCTTATGGGGGCGGTTAGGTTCGAACGGCTTCAGGTACTGGTTGTAGAAAACTCCTCGACAAGTTGCTGCGTCGTAGTCATGGTAACGCGCTTAAAAATGAGGTGTTTTCATTGCAGCCTGCTTCCAACGGGTGCGTATGTTTTTAAAACCGAGGTGGAACGATGAGTAATGGTCGAGCGGGTTGAAGCTTGGCCACCTCGGGATCAACATGGTTGTGCATAATTTAGCATCAAATCGTAACCCTTGAACCGATCGACCGACCGATGTGTGGTGAAACGGGTTTGGTACGCCTTCGCTGGGTCGCGTGATGAGGCGTCGGTCTGCAGGGAAATAATGTTGGGGCGGGTGCAAAATGCAAAGTAGCAGCACCAACCAGACGCGGCCAAGATAATGTGCCTTCCAGATGTGTGCCCTATTTCCAGGAAGAAGGACTTATAGTATCGTCCCAGCACTCGCCAACAGTCAGTCAATTAAATCCGTTCTCCACTCTTCGCGGCCCGTGTCTTGGAGCGAGTGGCTTCAGCTTTCCTTACCGGTGCCCATTGCTGGGGCGGCCCGGAAGAGGTGAACCGTGGCAGAGGTGGACCGTAATTTGGTCGGACAGTCGCGTTCCGAAATCGTAAATAAGCGAAACTCGTCGGCGTGGGCACGTCGCGGACGGTCGGGCACGATTCAACCGCCAGCTGACAGCCGACAGCAGGAACAACAAATTCATAAAATTATATAACATGAATATTAATCAGGTCGCTCCTATAGGAAAATGATAATACCCGCTGCACATTAATAATGATAATTCAATTTATTATTTATGACCGCTGATAGTCTGTTGGTTTTCCGCTTTGCTTTCCTGCGGATTTGCTCCTCACTTTAAAGGCAAAGGTGGAAACGGGCGAGCGTACGAGCGAGCGACCGTTTGTACTTATCGTAGTAGTAGTCGGTAGTGGTAAGGTAGGCCTCATAATTTGGGCACAATTTTCCGGGCGCACAACACTCAACACCTGGAATACCCGGTGCCTGGAACGTATTCGCACCGGCTCAAATCCTCACCGGAAACCCACACTGTCAACGTGCGCACGCTACCGAACGACCGGAATCGGCAGCATCCGGTTTCTTCCTATCGCTTATCCGGTCCCGTTGCTGCTGCTGCTGGGCTGAATCTGGCCGAGTACGGTCGTGGTTTTTCACGGAGCAGTACGGGCTGACCTTTCATCCATCGAATCGGAAGCTAGGGTGAAGGTTTGTGCTGAATGTAAAGCAGTTCCATCTGTCCGGAGACCGTCTTCGAAGATTTGCTTCTTGGCGTGGCGTGGCGTTACGTACGCTTGGCTTTCTCTATACTGAAGCTTTAAAGAGATTTGTGTGCTTTAGTACTTTAAGAATTTTACTATTATGTTTTTGAATAATTAAAAAAATGGAGTTTTAAGAAAATTTGTTTTATAATTCAAAAATAAAGTTAATTAACTGTCTTTTAATGTTACTTACATAAAAAAAACTTTTACTTATCACATAAAAATGAAAAAAGCTGAATATTATATCCAATTATGTTTACTTTATTTTCATCAAAAGGACCATGGGCTACGAAAGCTAAAGTTGATCTTGGGTAGTTAGCATTCCCTAAGACCGGTATGTCCTGGCTGATACGTACAGACACACCAACGAATGTAGCGCTGGGCAAATGATAGCGCCATTAAGAAGATCAGTGATGAAAGCTAGTCTGGCTTGTTGTTTGGGGTCTTAGCGGTAACCCGAGAATCAGCCACCTGGTTCTGTTCTCCAGAGGACGATTGAAAGCATGGAAAGTAAAGCGTGTCGTTCGACATTAAATGGATCCAAGTCGCACCAAGTCCATCGTTTAAGGAAATTACCACATTTAGCAAAAATACTTCAAAAGTGATCAAGTCAACGAGCAATATAGCGCATAATTGTACAAGGAATCACGCGTCCTTTGAGTGACCTGTCCTAGGAATTACGCAACGACATGGTCAAGCTGTACCACGAACTTCAAATTTTGTGTCAATAAGCAACCACAACAAAATCCTTTCTCTTAACGGATTCCATCCATTTAAAGCATAGCTGAAACTCCGCACTCCTTTGGTACTCTCCGCACTCGCCCAGCTGAAGCGCTCCTTCTCTCCTGGTCCGGACGGCATACCCTCTTCGGTGCTGATCGATTCCAGGATGGCGTTTGCTCCCATATTGACGCGCCTCTTTAATAGGTCGCTTTGTATGGGAGTTTTTCCAACGCTTTGGAAAATGGCCTTTCTGATTCCGATCCTCAAGAAAGGATGCCGTTCTGCTCCTTCCAACTTTCGAAGGATCTCAATCCTATGTGCTGTGTCTAAAGTCCTCGAGTCTATCATCTACTCTTCTATCCTTCCTTTAGTACAACCGCTTATCCCTTCTTCCCAGCATGGCTTCGTGCCTAGACGCTCCACCCTGTCGAACCTTATGTCTTTGATGCTTGACCTGTACCCGCATGTGAGTGCGGGTAAACATGTAGACGTCATCTATACAGACTTCAAGGCGGCGTTCGACTGCTTGCCCCATAGGCTACTCTTGGCCAAGCTCGAGCGTATGGGATTCGGTGGGCCCCTTCTCCTCTGGTTCTGTTCCTTTCTTAAGGACCGCACATACAGGGCAAGGGTTGAGGGGGTTCTTTCCGATCCGTTCGTTGGTAAGTCTGGGGTTCCTCAGGGCAGCGTCTTGAGTCCTTTATTGTTCTCCCTTTTCATCGCGGATTGTATCAGTTCTCTGCCACCAAACGGATGTCTGTTATATGCCGACGATGTTAAGTTCTATCTTCCTGTGTCCTCGTCTCGCGACTCCCAATCCCTCCAAAGCTACGCTGATGCCTTTGCGGATTGGTGTATCTCCAAAGGGGTCATCCTTTGTGTCGGAAAATGCTGTGTTATTTCGTTTGGCCGCTCTCCAGTCAAGCGGCTACATAGCTACCAGCTCTCTGGCTCACCACTCCCACGAGTAACTCAGGTAAAGGATCTTGGTGTGTGGCTCGACGACAAATTATCGTTTGTGAAGCATATCAATTCAGTCCTCGAGCGAGCTAGCAAGGTTTTGGGCCTCATCACCCGCATGGCGTCTGAGGTCCGTGATCCGCTGTGTTTGAGGGCGTTGTATTGCTGCTGGGTCCGTCCTATTTTGGACTATGCCAGCGTTGTTTGGTCTCCAGCAGGCGTCACCTCTATGGATAGGCTGGAGAGGGTACAGCGGAAGTTTAAGAGAATCGCCGTTAGACGCTTCCTAAACAACCCCAGTGCTGCTTCTCCTCCTTATCCAGTGCGGTGCCAATTGCTAGGCCTTATCGGGCTTAAAGAACGCTATGGTCATGCGCGAAAGTTATTTATTGCCAACATCCTTCTATCCAACATTGACTGTCCTGCTCTTCTTGCGGCTATTCCCCTTTATATCCCATCCTATCGCCTGCGTATCCGCCCACCTCTCCACATCCCCTTACAACGCACGCGGTTCTCCCAAAGTGATCCTTGGGTGCGGGCGCTATCGGACTTTAACTCCGTAGGTGATTTGTTCGTCCACAACATATCCTTTGCTGTTTTCCGTTCCCATGTTCTGTGTACCTCTCCCTAATGTGTCTCGTCTTTCCTTGTGCCAAGTGACGCTATAGAAATTGTTTGTATTGACGCTATCGAACCTTATATATTGACGCTATTGTACAACCATTGAGGAAAACAATATTGAAATAAACTATGAAACTATGAAACTCGCGATCAACTGAGGATTATGATAGTGCATTTATCGATGTAGAGGGTTAAAGCGTTACGCTTGCAACAGGAATTTAGTTATTTCAGCGAAGTGTGTACATCAAGATGATCTTCTGGTGTACAGCTTCGACGTGAATCCATTGCTCGAAAAGATCTTGGAGAGATTATATGACAATAAATATTTCTGTTAAGTAGAATGAAGTTAAATAAGCAATTCGTTTAATATTTAAAAAACTCAAATCAAACTTTTTACTTAACAAGTTGAGTTATTAGGTGCAAATGGTACCAAAAAAAAATTAAACAAAAATTCACATTCCATTTTTCTTAGTAGTTTGAGGCTAATTAGGAATAATTGGGAAACATTTATGCAAATTTTTGAACTTCTTGTGTGTGCCACACTGAACCACATGGCCGCTAGATCATATGGACCTGTCAACTTTATTGTCGTAAAAAGTAATCGCTTGTTGACGAACCATCCACAAAATGTAGTCCATATAGCGACTTTCTGTGAGGATGCATCGCGATATGGAGAATCACATTCGAATTAGTTTTGTCTCGAATATGAGAATTGCCTTATTGGCATTATGTTTTTCATCCAGAAATGAACTTCGTCCATTTGCTGTTTCGGCTGTAGCCATGCAGTTTTGGAGTCTGTTTTCAACTGTTCCAAATCCTTATCATATGGGGTAGTCGCTGGTACCCTGAACATCCCGAATACTATGGAGTTTGTTGAATAAGACTCGCTTTGATCCCGGTCCTGCCGTGTGAAGACCGTCGCCGCTGTTGCATCTTCCATGGGGCCGCCTATGACTTATACGTGTATGTATTAATATAAATCAGAAGAAAACAGATGACAAGTCGTGAAATTTTGTTTTACCCATAGCAAGCCGATGATCCTCAACAGATCTCTTGGTTTGCTAAAAAAAATCTATTTAGTTGTGTGGGAAGAACTCTATTGTAGAAATTAATATCGTAATTTTGAATTTACCTTACTCTTCTCAAAACAAACTGCAAAGAAAGGACTCTAATACAAGTCATGACTTACGCAAACTCTTTTGCTGTATTCAAACATGTCGCTACAAACCTGACACGTCAAATCATGCATGAAAACGGTAAGGAAATTGAAAACGTTTCCATCGGCCAATACAACGATGATGCCTACCGAAAGTACATAGCTTTCCAATATTCTACTCAAAGTAGCCAGGTGTGTGCCGTCCTTCGACACTAAGCACACAACCACACACACACCGTTTCCGAGGCCGGTTTTTGATTGACTCGCCGTGTGAAAAATGGTCCGATAATGATTTGCGTAAAAGTGTACCCCAAAGAGTCGTTTCGCTGGACATGTAGGAAAATGCTTCCCTTCTGGTTCGTGCGTTCCGAGATGGTGTGTCGATCATTTCGCCACCGGTTGCTAAGTGCGTGTAAGCGTTAGCGCAACAGTTTGCCCCCGGGGATGATGGAGTAACGAAGGTGCAAATGACTACGCAAATGGGAGTAAGCCTGTCCTTGGATACACCTTTATTCGACCAGATGGAAGAGCGCGTTGTTAGGCGATTACTTGGATGATGTGTGACTTACGCGTTTGACAAGATGATTGGTCCGTTCAAGTTGGGGGAAGCTTTTGATGATTGAAAACGATAAGCTAAGGAAGTAATATTTAAATTCTGTTTGTTTGAATATGGAATGTAAGTACAAGAATAAAAGAATCTTCAGTGTAAAGTACTGTTAATAAAATAAAAGGTGCATGAATCCGATACATAAGAAAGCCGTACTCTTTAACGAGCGTCAAAAAGTATATTGAATTTGCAAAAATGTACCCCATTTTTCCATTCACACCCGAGCTCAATTTATTTTTTCTACAAAAGGAAAAACTATAAGGTGAAATCGAATGCCACAATGAGATAGCAGATTTGCTGTTTGCTTTAGTGACGTTTTTTTTGTTGTTGTTGTTGCCCGTCTTTGCCAACACAAGCCATCGCCATCAAGCCATAGCTACACACACATTTGCGTCCAAACGGAACTCATCATCGTTGCCGAGCGTACCATTCGACACCAGCTTCCCATGGTGTGTGCGGAGACATGCAGAGAATCTTGAAGCTCCAATGCACCACATTGGGCTGCGGTACGTGAGTGTTATGCGGGTCGTTTCAGTCGAACGGACAGGGTGCAAAAGGCGACCGAGCCGGCGAGGAAAAGCTGAATCGTATTTATTCCTTTCACGTGCATCTAAATAAACCAACGAACGAGATGAAATCGTTAGCAGCATACACACACAGGGAGAGTCCGGGTAGTAGTCAGTCCATCGTCGCTTCGTTCAATCGTCCGTTGGTCGATGAAGTCAAAATGAATGGATGTTTTGGAGGTGGCAGGTCTTTGGCAGAACTTTGGCAAAGAACCCAAAACTGGATCAGGGATGTGATGTGGGAATAGGATATCGTCTAGCTGTCTAGGATCGTACCGTACCTGGTGGTGGTGGACCGATTGCAGGACACCAGAGCACGAGCAAAGGACGAGCAGCAGTTGCGTCAGAGCAAATGGTAAAATAATGACACCTGAATCGTCCGTTTTCGTTCATATAAGTGAACAGACTTGGACTTGGCTTACCTTTACGTTCCACCCCTATCAAATTGGGGGGGAGAGAGAGGGAAGGGGAGGGGTTTGGAAGTTTCCCCCAGGAGGACAGATAGGGAAAAAAACCTCCCTCCCCCGAAACTACAATGGGTTTTGGTAGCATCACGTGGTACGGACATCGCACCGAGGCAAATGGCGCGAAAAACCTCGATGTGGGAGTTTTTGGGGAACGAGTTTGAACGACTCCTTTTTTTTCTCCTTCTATCATCCCTTTTTTTACACCAAATGTGTGGGGAGGAAAAGGAAGGACGATGGTAGGCATCTTTGGAACGCAGTTGTGTGCAATGGGCGGAAAATAGCGCAGAATATATTCAGCCGTACGGGAAGCAAACGGAACGGAAGTGAAATGACCGTGGGAAATTGAATTTCAGCATTATCATTATCGGTGATTACTGATAGAGTAAAATGGGGGTGAATCCGGGGTTTCTTTTTTGTAGTTGCTGGTTTGGATGGATTTTGCTGTAAATAATTATGAGATGGTGCGAGATTAATGGTTGTGTGAGCTGTTACAAAAAGCTTTGTGAGGTGTCGCGTAATATATAAGTGTAATTTAGCGTAAAAATCAGCAAATAGTTGCGTTTAAAAGCTTGGTTTCACAATTTTTAACGTCCTCTGAAAATAACTTTAAACACAATGTGTGCGTCACACCAAATAAATTCCTTCACCTGAAGCTTTATCACCAGGTGCGTCAATATCAAAGCTCTTGGTAAAACCCAATCTACTTTGCAGCTTTTCGGGTACGTATCTGCATGACACACGCATTCTAAAAGTAGCAAACAAAGCACTTGTTATCGGTGTCTGGCGAATCAGTATGGAAATGCATCCCACACACACACACGCAAACAAACACCATTTTAAATACATTCGTATCGCTTGAAAAACGTGCAAATGATTAGATTTGCCGTGAGACTGTGAGACGTGTATTAGCGTTTGAGTGATGGAATTCACGGGCGGAGGATTAATGGATGAAATGTACATTTGGCAGTGCGAAGGTAAGTCTTGGGTGCGAAGGCGTACATTGGAAAACCATAAAGGAATGTTGATTACGCGTGTTTGCGTCATTGCGAGTCGGTTGTTGTTTGTTATAGGGGATCACATTTGTTTTTCAATGTTCTGTACAACATTCCTTTTTGAGGATGTCATTGCCGTATCGTATCACGCTATAATTTTAAAGTAAGGAATGCTATAAAAAAGTTACATTTTGTTTCAAAGCAATCAGAAGTCAAAGATGAAACAATGAAAACTTGAGTCATTTTGTTTTGTTTTAGAATAACTTCTGGATTTTTTTAAATAAAATAATATGGGAGAGTCTGAAAAAATAGCTTCAATAATTGAATTGATAGTATCTTTGAATTGTACAGATTAAGTACAAAATCTCCTAGCTGGAAAGAAAATTCCCTTAACAGGACCAGTTAAAAAATTTCGTTAGTGTAATGTTGTTGAATAATTTCTATTTTTGCTGTGTTAAATCGTTGTTTAGTCAGTATTAAAGTAAAGTATCTGCAATTCAGATGATGGTTAATGATATCCGTAATGATATTTTGATATTTTTTTGGTAGTTCTGGACATCAAATTGAGATTCTTATGTACCCAATTCATAGTTCTTCTGACCAGTAGTCAACACTGCCTTTTGTTTACGAAGCTTACATTGTATGACACTTTTAAACTCTCTCTGACTCGGCATGTTCTGCACTGCATATGAAACTGTTTGGGTTGTTGGTTGGAATTTCAGGAGCATGGATTTCTTCTTCGTTGTAACAACAGCTTCGAAAAGCCTCAGACTAATATTTCGGAATGTCTTGACTTAATAAACCTTTTGCTGAATTGTCAGTTACCGATTTTTATTGACGTTAGACTAGGGCTTTGTAATTTACTTCTGACTTGAATGATATATTTAAGAAATATCTAGAATAGCACCCTTTATACCTAAATCTCTATCTGTAATTAACATCACACTTAACTTAATAGACAAATCTCTTTTCCCTACACACCATCCTTTCGAGTGAGACTGTACATCTTATTGCAATATTGTCCTTATCGGTCTCACTACTTAGATGATGCTGTTAGGTATCTTGAACAATTCACAAGTCCATCGTTCCTCACAGTTATTAAATTTGAACACTGTATTAGCTAAGTATTTCTTTTGCTTTTTATAATCCAAAAACTTGTAGTTTAATAGCCAATATATTTATTAATATTTTATTCTAAAAAAATATCCTTAAATTCTATCAACGGTGATTAAAGTTATGGAAATCTGCGTCCGTGTTGTGCTCGCGTAACAAGACACCACAAAGAATCATACTGCATAGCAATTAATTATGGTAAACTAATGATTCATTCTGGGTTTTGTCTACCATTATACATACAAACAAGATACTCGAAAATACATTAAATAAGGCAGATAGGATTCCAAAAATGCTTCAAAGCACACGCAATGGGAAACTCGAGCAGCGAGTTCAGATTAATACGTAAATAAAACAAGAGACACACATCTCGGTATATCATTTTGATGGCATCTTTCAGTTTATTCTCCATTCTCCACCGTCACCTGACTTCCGTCAGCACGAAACGTGTGATATATTGGCCTAAAAGAACTGATCAGAATCATCGTAATGCTATTGATGGGAACTGTTTCTCCATTGCCTCACTACGCAAAGCTACGAGATGTTTTATGATTTTCGACTCACCTATGTACATACTTGTGGCACCGTAGACATCGCCACATCTCAACCAATGGCACTCGAACCCCAGTGACGCACGTCCGGATGATTGCAAAGAAACTGGAGATATCATGACGGTTTCGTTTTATGATTTATAGCCGCATAACAATGAATTTGGCAAACATATCACCTCCTTTTTGCAATCAATTTATCATATTTCGCTCGATTTTATTGTTCACGAAACTGCTCCCTGAATTTCTACCTGGGGAAACTCTGATGGTGTGTTGTGGAGCTGTTGTAGCTGAGCTTTCTCTACACGCTGTAGAGTGATAAACAAAACATGGTTACAGGAAGTGCGTAGCGCTCATTGATGGCTTACATTTAAGAGCCGAATTGAATAGTGTTTGCGTTCACAAAGTATGATTTTTTATTATTTTGGACAATGTATTACTACATGAACACAAGTTAGAGAGCTTTTCCAGTTACTTAATAGGCGCTTCAAACAAATCGCCTACAAAATGAAAGCCATCGTCTGCCAACACAATGTCTCGGTCATTTTTGCAGGTGTATCAACTTATTCATTTTCTTCAATTTTTTGTCTACAACCTCTCTTCATGTTAGTTTTTGTTTCATTACTTTACTTCACACGTAGCTGGAAAGTCGTGGGCAGCTGCATACGAGCAAAAGGTTCGGATGGGATTCGATATCCGATACATGATGTGTGAAGACTGGCGCCTCCAATCCAACGCCAACTTTGCGTCTCATATGATTTCTTAATAAATCTTATCTTTAAGGACTATTCCTTAGTTGAACACAAAATCCATGTAAGGAACACAAAATCTCAGAGGCGGTTATCTGAGTACGGGGACTTATCTTCTTATCGAAATGGACGAGTTAAAAACTACACTGGTACTGCTCTACTTTTTTTTTGTGCGATCTCTTTAGGAATATGGAAACGCAGTATAGTGCCTTTATAAGAACTTTGTGTATCAAACTCTTAAAACTATTGATAGATATGCCCAACTATCAGAGGTGGATTAAAGTGTAAGCAACTTAAGCAGATACTTGGAGCTTTGAGCTTTTATGAGAGTGCTTGATTATCTAGAGAGGTTAACACTCACATAAGCAGATACTATAGATACTATTGATGTTAATGAACCTATGTATAATGCTCAGATGACAGACAGGTCTCTAGTTGGAATCTAGGATAGGCGTTGAGGTAAGGAGTTGAAGACGAATGGTATTAAACGATTGACAAGACTACATCAAGAGATCGATGTCACAATATTTGACACCCAACGTGCAATTCTTTGTGGATGCCGACCATATATGATCAATGTGAGCGTTTAGCGAGTTATGTTTCTATTATATTCGATAAAAGAACCTTCTAACATAAAATTTTATGAGCCAAACTCACTTTGAGAATGAGTAATATGGAGTAACACAAGTGACCAAGGTTGTCTACAATCAACCAATGGTGTAAATTACTCATACAGTGTTGAAATCTCAATCAACACCTCCCGGGATGTTTAGAGCGTTGGCAAATTTGCCCAGCGTTGTCTTAGAATAGTCTTGGAAGTATTCCCGATTCTTGACGCTTCCTTGGAAATAAGAAAGATAATTTTATGAATAAAATTAGTAGACACGAAGATTAAAATACTTTTAAAGGTATTAAAAAGCAATAAAGCTTATAATACGTTAGAATAAACGAGGGCATTGGCTGCTGACAGCCATAGGATTTTACAAGACATAGGTTTTTAAATAAATCCTGCCTCAATAAGAAACACAACCTTCAAATATTTCAATTATTTTAATGAAAAAAAAAATACTATCACGTTCCTCAATGTGAAAAGATTAAGTAAGTAGCCATCACTGTACATCACCCATCAACGTCCTACATCCGCGCATTGCCAAGTTACAACGTAACCAATTTTGCTGTTGCAGTTTGCCATTTTAGTATAAATTTAATTCCACATTTTGCCCGAGAAAGCATCTTAGCCTAGGAATTAGCACCTGGCTGCATCAAATGTGAGTGTTTCCATATTAGCTCCGGCCGAGGTTTGCATAGGTTTTGCCAGTTCCTCACCGAAAGCGTACAAGTAGCGAGCAGACACATCGCCCGGTGGATGCCTAATCCCCGGCATCCTATTCCTATTAGTTTACATTCGCACTCGTACTACTACTGCTGCTTCTAAAGCCTTTCGCAGTCCCGCCCGCAGAGAGTAAGAGAGAGAGAACGATGTTCGCCGAGAGTCTTCGCAAAGGGAAGGTTTCCGGTTCCTGGATGTTGTTCATAATCGCATTTCGCAGCTTTTCTGCATCATGGAAGCAATTGCTTGTTACCCATTAGGGTTTCGGTGGCAGTTGTTCGGCGGGAGAGCATCTGGAAGGGCGTGGACGTTCTGATACAGTACTCTCAGTGTGTTTGTGCACCAATCCTATCTATCAGCCCGAGAGCAGCAAGTGCAAGCTTGCAACGATAGAACAATTTGCATCTTGAAGACGCTTCACACATGGATGCACTTCCCGGGAGCTGCACCGACGCTAGTCAGCGAACCGTACCGACCTGGTGCTCTGTCTCTCGCTCTCGTTGCCCCAAAATCGACCTTAGCTCGAATCGCCCGGCGAACCCATCCCCAGTCGCGGCCACCGGAGGAAATGAATGTAGCATACACATACCGTCTATAAATTTTCATCTCGAATAATGCTGGCGCCTGGTGTATTGTGGCAATATTTGCAAAACATCTCGTTCCCATGCCTCGGTCTTTTCGGCCGTGTTCTTAATACTTACCACACCCCGGGAATGGAAAATGCGCCCGTCGACTCGTCGCTCGCAGCCTCCCCGCCACCACACTTCCTGTCCCATCAGCTGTGGGGTTGGCTTTTTCATGAAAAAGATGCTCGCAAGCTGGCTAGGGTCGCTTTTGTGTTTCAACTTTTTGCAGCTAGCTCGCTTGTGTTGTACGTGTATGTGTGTGTGTGTGAATGTGAGCAGTTCTAGCTTGTGAGTGAACCGGGCCATGATGATGAAAACTTTGAAAGGATTTTGGCCCTCATCAGACGGTTCCGAGGACCCGCTCCCTTAGCTGAACGACAGTTGCGTGCGCCTATGCGTTTGTGTGTGAATTAGTGATTTTCGAGCCTTTACAAACCGTCCCGGGTGTGTCGCTTCCGCATACCGTGCACCGGATTTTACCTCTTCTTCTACTGCTACCAGCTTCCGGTTGGTGTATTGTGTTGGGGCAACGAATGCATGGGTGTTTTGGGCCAAGAAATGCGAGAAAAACAAAACGAACAGGAAAAAAAGGAACAATTTTGGAGCACACTCTCACGACCAGTCACAAAAGGGGACAATCGAATGGAACGGAAATGCAAACGAAACGTGTACAGTTGGTAAGCCTCGGAAAGGCACGCGAAAGAAGCGGCTATAAATTCCACAGTAAAGAGCATTGGGTGAAATGTAGATGGAACATGCCACAAGCGGGGCGGAATAGAGAGAGAGAGAGAGATAGAGGAAGAGAGGAAGAAGAATGGGGAGGTTTTTGGAACGCTTCAGACCAAGGACCAGAGATGTCAAAGTGGATCGTGTGTTTAAGCATATGCCAACTAAATTTACATGAGTTTATGAGTAAGAATTATTTTTGATTTGTCCATGTGAGCTCTGTGTTCGATGTCCATCTTATATTTTTTGTTGATATAGAAACATCAGGTTTTTTTTTCGTATTGACTTTTGGATATTCTTGTTTATTCTGTGTTTCTTGGTGAGTGTATTTTGATATATTTATTTACATATTAAGATATTGAAGTTCGATAGTCTTTACTCAACGTAAGATTCTTCAAAAATACTGGGAGCTTTAGATTTCCATGCCCTACCCGTTCTTTATCATAAATGTGGCCTTCGGTACCATACATCGTACCAAAC